>CAKNXH010001308.1:159757-190098 GCA_932178445.1 Andricus quercusramuli
ACTGAGACCAACCGCGAACAGGCATCCAACAGACGAAGAACGTTGCTTCAGGACCCGGAGAAACATCAACATGCAGGTTTCTCCCAAATCCAAAGATCTGACAGTTTTTGTCTGACCCATCTCGACTCTTCCAAGACCCTCCAGTTACTGTCGACCATCCGCTCAAACCAGAGGAGGTCGGAGCATTTCGGAGAGAAGTCTACGAGGTCCAACGTCCACTTCAAGAAGACTCAAAGAACATAAATAGCTTCAAGGAGCTGTGCAATGCCCTCATAACAGCTGAGGAGGAATGCCCCCCAATCCCTACCGAGAAGGTGAAAAACGTATTAGGAGGCATGAAGAACTGTTCCACTCCTGGTCCAGATGGTATCAAGACCTTCTGGTGGAAGAAGTTTCCTTCAACCCACCAGCATCTGGCCCGAATTTTCACCTTATATCTAAAGTCGGAAGAGCCTATTCTGGAGTGGTTGGTGGAAGGGCGCACAGTGCCCCTGCCGAAGAAGGGCAACTTAGCCGACCCGCAGAATTACAGGCCAATAACTTGTCTGTACACAATGTATAAGATCCTCACATCTATCCTAAATAATAGGATTGTTCGGACAATCGGACCTGTGTGACGAGAGATGTATGAACAACGCGGCTCTTAGAGAGGCGTAGCAGGATGTAGGGAGAAACTGCTCATCGATAGATGTGTTTATAAAGACGCAGCATTCTATCAGCGATTCCTATCAATGGCCTGGATTGATTACCAGAAATCTTTCGATTCAACCTCCCATCGACTTATCATCTGTCTGTTGGAGAGCTTAAAGGTTCATCCAAACATCGTGAGGTGCGTAGAGAGAATAATGCTGGTTTGGAAAACCCGATTTACTATCTCATCTGAAAAATATCGTGTGATCACTAAGAGTGTCACCTTTTAGAGAGGTGTGTCTCAGGGCGACACCATGAACCCTCTTCTCTTTTGCCTCTATTGCCACTGTCTCTCGCACTTCGCCATTCTGAAGGGTACCTCTGTGGCAAACCTGGAGATCGAAAGCATCAGGTCACTCATGTATTTTACATGGACGATCTCAAGATCTATGCTAGGAATCAAGCGAAACTACCTCAAGTTATGAAAATTGTCGACGGTACACTCAAGAGATTGGATTGGAGTTCGGGTTAGAGAAATGCGCCAGGGTTAATTTGAAGAAAGGAAAATTAAATGGCTTCCCCGAAGACTGTGAGCTCGTCGACAGAAACGCTATATGAAAACTTAGCGCTGGAGAGACCTATACATACTTGGGCGTGCCACATAGCCGCATCCAGGACGTGACATAAGCATGCACCTTATGTCTTCTGTTCCGCGACTTTACATCTCACGCCGCCTAGGTGGTCGCGGAATACTGAATCTTGAATGTCTTCGCAATAGGATTATTCTGGGCACAGCACATATAGTTGCAAATGGAGAAGACTTTCTTCTTAAAATGGTCAGGAAACATGAAGAAACGGGCAAAGAGGCGTTTATGTACAAAGCTGCGGAGGAGGCTGCTGAGACAGTCGGCCTTGACTTAAATACCAGGGTTGAGCAAAGTGCATCAAACCTTATCCATCTACAATACTCACTACTGAAGGCCCGGATTAAGAAAGCACAGGAGAAAAACTTCCGCGTGAGCTCCTCGACAAGAAGATGCACGGCATCTTCCACAGAAATGTGGAGGATCAGTGGATGTCGTATGAGCTAAAGTATGCTTTCCTTAAACCATCCAGATTGAAGTCGGGCACGGAGGGTTTTATTTTGGCATGTCAAGACGGTTTAATTTCCAGTCTAGCACACCATCGCCCCATTTTGAGCCAAGATATTCCCGATGATAGCTGCACAGCGTGCCATGCACACCCCGAGCATCTAGGACACATAATATCTAGTTGTGCAACTCATGCGGGAACGACCTACATCCAAAGGCACAATCCGGCACTAAGAGTGCTTTTTACCATCTCTGCCACTTACGGAATTAGCCCAAATATCGCTCCGCTAAACGCTCCTAGGGAAATAGAATCAATCGTCGAAAATTAGAAGTGCCGTATATATTGGAACTTCATATTCTCGACAATTGTTTCTGTTGCGCAATCGAGGCCTGGCATAGATCTCCATGACTTCGAGAAACGAACCATGTTCATTATCGAATTTTCGACACCAGCTGGCAAAAACGTCACAGCCAAGAAGAAAGAAAAAAAAGAGAGGTATGAAGATCTTATAAGGGAGTGGCGATGGTTATACCTGGAGTATTCTGTTGAGCTAATCGTCTTAATCATTGGCGCTTTTGGAGGTGCCAAAGTTTGACTGGTTAATAGCCTGAAAAGCATCCCTGTGTGTCAACAAAATGCTGAGACACTGGCGGGGAAAATGCAGAAGGCGGTTGCCATTGGTTCGCACCGTCTCCTCAGGGTGCACAAGACTTTTTGCCGGATCATCATATTGAATTCATCGCAGACTGTAACCGCCTATCTCAAAGTGGTGAGACGTGGTTACAGCTGAAGTTTTACCGCGATTTCGCTGGGAGGGGGTGCCGATGATTAGGGCGATTAGCTTAACAGAATATTCAGGGTATAACCGCTGGAACTCCCTTATAAGATCTTCATACCTCTATTTCTTTTCTGTCTCCTTGGCTGTTACGTTTTTGTCAACTGGTGCCGAAAATTCGATAACGAACGTGGTCCGTTTCTCGAAGTCAAGGAGATCTATGTCAGACCACGAGTGCGCAACAGAAACAATTGTCGAGAATATGAAGTTCCAGTATATACGGCACCTCTCATTTTCGAAAATTGACTCTATTTCCCTAAGAGCGTTTAGCGGAGCGGTATTTGGGCTAATTCCGTAACAGTGACAGAGATGGTAATAAAGAACTCTTAGTGCCGCATTGTGCCTTTGGATGTAGGTCGTTCCCGCATGAGTTGGACAACTAGATAGTATGTGTCCTAGATGCTCGGGGTGTGCATGACGCCGTGTCCGACTTCAATCCGGATGATTGAAGGAAAGCATGCGTTAGTTCATCCGACATCGACTGCTCCTCCACATTTCTCTGAAAGATGCCGTGCATCATCTTGTCGAGGAGCTCTTCGCGGAATTTTTTTTTTCCTGCGCTTTCTTAATCCAAGCCTTCAGGAGTGAGTATTCAAGATGGATAAGATTTGATGCATTTTGCTCACGCCTGGTATTAAGTCAAGGCCGAGTGTCTCAGCAGCCTCCTCCGCTGCTTTGTACAAAAACGCCCCTTTGCCCGCGTGCAAGGATAAGGCTGATACTCTGAGAGGTCGCCCGGTATTTCAGGCCACCGTTTAAGACACCTCACCCAGGCGTGATTCAGCTTTCGGCACCATTCTTACGCCTTCGGTTAGGGGTTATTCCTTCGGGACCATCCCTGGACAATTGTCCGCGACAGCTTATTCATTATTGTAACCATATTCAGCAGAAACCCTTGGTACAGGGACCCTGTATCCGCAACCCGAGGACGCATTCGGCAGCTTTGTCATAGGCCCTTCGGTTTGATTCCCAAGGAACCAAAACCGAAACCGAAAAATATATATATATATATATATATATATATAGATGTGTGTGTATGTGTTTGTGGGTGTGTTTTAGTGTATACAAATAAATATAACGAAAAAAATACTGAAAGACATAAATAAATTTTATTGCAATTAAACGTATATTTTTATTTTTGATTTATATTCATATTTTATATTTCTCATGATTTAATTTTTATTGAACATTAATTTAGCGTTCCTGTCTTTGCATTGCTCGATAATATTTTCGTAATATTATTGACATAATATTAACATTACTAATTTTTAAAATTAACCTTTATTGTGCAATTTTAAAATCAATGAGTCATCTTTACAATTTCGAAAACTTTAAAGACTTATTGTACCTTTCAGAAGAAAAATAAAGTTTCAATTGATGTGTTAAAAAAAGAGTATTCTCTAAATTTTAAATCACATCGGCTTTCCTTTCTTCTACTATTCTATTATTTTTATTAATGTTATTACTTTTTGTTATATTTTATTGAGTTTCGAGTTATATTACATTTTCTCATTAACAAATAAACTGAGTTTTACATGCCTTTTATTACTTTTTTCAAGTTCTCTTCCATAACACATTTGAATCTGCCAAATTATTCCAAAGGAAAACCCGCGTACATGCTATGCTTATCGGGTAGGACCCAGTACGCCCCTTTATATACCACATTTCAGTTTAAAAATTATTGAAACGGTTTAGAATGATTGAAAATTATGGCTTCAAATTATGGATGTAACATTATATAGTTAGGTACTAAAAAGATAGAAAAGAGCGATTTTGCTAAATCAACCAGGAATGGTTCACGAGGACGCCTCGACTATCTGCGATTTACTTCAGGAAAATTTCTTTTAGATTCTGGTAAGATTAGGATAGAAACTTGAACAAAAATAATCAGGATTTGTTTCATTCCCTATTCATAGTGATTTTTCGCCAGTCAGAAAAAAGATTGTATAAGGTCTATTATAAAAAAAGTGTCGTCATATAAAATTCCAAATATGACTCAGCAGTGCTTCTCCCGATTTTAGTATCAGGAAAGCCTTAATTATGCTAAAGCGCGATGGATTTGGAATGTTTTTCAACCAGTTTTTATACTGGAGCTCAACAATCCAATCCGCTTTCTAACCATAAAAGAGGAAACTCCTTCTAAAGAGATTGTGGGTGGAAAATTCCTTTGATTCAAGAAAGCGTGATCTGAATGTTGATAAGTGATATTTTGAACTGGACCTCATGTCACATGCTTGAAATAATTGAGTGAACGCTAGCTAATCTCAAATGGAAGAAAAGTATAATTTTCGTAATTAGAATTGTAGAATGCTAGGAGCAGAACTCCCAGAATGAATTTTTAAATTTAATTAATTATAAATTTAGAGATATTGTGGGCGGATCAATGAAAAATATAATTTATTCAGTACCAAGTACAAAATAAACTTGAAAACTTTTGAATCCTTTATCTGAAGTCAGAAAAATGAAATTTTGGTTTATATCGAGAAATTGAACCTGATCAGTGGACAATTATATTTCAGAACAATTTATAATCATTAAGGGTGTTGCTTAACTCCGACTTGGAATTTTTTTTTATAGGCACGGCTCTGACTCCATATATAATTTTTCCCAAGTATTTGAGAGTGAAAAAAAGAAAACTTGCCAAATATCCGGGGTTTTGCGAGATCCTCGGATCAACGAAATTGATAGGAATAATGTCTTTTGCTGATGGAATAACTATTTTCGTGGAAATTATGAATTTTTCGAAAGGGAAAAATCTGCGGATAGCAAAAGACAGCATTTCAGCGGCGCGAACCGTTCGCAAATTTATTTTTTTACTCACAATTCTGGAATCACAGAAGTATTTCCAGGGGTTAGCCAATATTCGAAGACCCAAATCTTGATTATGGCGACCGGCTGTCAAATTCGCGCTCCAGATCTTCAATGCTCTGAAGTCCGCACCACACATTGCCACTCGCGAAATCGTGGCGCAAATATTTAAGAAGTTTTCGAAGACAGCAACTTCAAATACACTAATTTTATAGATAAATCAATTTATGATTGTATGTAAATTTGTAAATTTACCCAGTTTGAAATTATGATTTGAAAATTTTGAAATCATAAATGATAAATTTATCAAGTTATCCAGCAATAAATTCCGAAACCATCAAATTCGATTTCTGAAATTTCGAAATTAGGCCCTCTGCAAATTTATTTATAAATTCCAAGCTTATCAAGTGGTCCAACTATAAATTAATTATATGCAGAAGCTTGTAACGGGGGACACGGATTGTGGTCATCTTTTGTGAGTGAAGAGGGCCTAATTTGAGATAGAAAAAAAGTTGAAACAGTTTACTAAGATGGAAAGCGGTTTACGAGAAAACGGGTTACAAGAAATCCGCGCAAAATAACTATAGGTTTGCATTATAGAACTAAAGAGTAAGCAGTGGCGGGGTAATGGTCTAGGTTCTAGGCTACATATTCTGCCCTCGTGCGTTCGAGTCCTTGTACTATCTTCAATTTTTTTCAATACATTACCGTGAATATGCATAAATATTATAGAAACAACAATAAAGAGTTTCAAAAATATATTTTAGGAATACAAAAATTATTATTGTTGACACAAACATATTTTTGCAACACATACCTCAAAAGTTGACGTTTGCATGCATGTAAATGGTGCCTAAAGGACCTTATTTGAGCAGACTGTGCGTGAAAAAATGTTCGCGCATGCGCAGTTTGAAGATGGCTTACTTTAGACACTGGTAATAAAGCTGCGCATGCGCTCATTCGAGATGAGGTACTTTAGACACTGGCATAGGTAACTTTAAGCACTGGTGTTGGTATCTTCTTGAAATGAATTTACATTTAACTTGAACAAATGTTTTAATGATTGAAGTTTTGTTTTTAGGGTTTCGTAGCCCCCCCCCCCCCCCTCGGGGGGCATGAAAGCATAAACGCCAACATTTTTTTTCAAAAATTTTTTTCCAACAAATTTTTTTCAACAAATTTTTTTCAACCAATTTTTTTTTTCCAAAATTTTTTTCACCTCATTTTTCATTTCGAAAATTTTTTTTCACCAAATTTTTTTTTCACAAATTTTTTTTTTCAAAAATTTTTTTCACCAAATTTTTTTTCAAAACATTTTTTGCACAAATTTTTTTCCATAACATTTTGTTTCAACACATTTTTTCCTAATTTTTTTTGTAATTTCTTTACTCCACTCTATGCAATATAAAATTAGTATTTTTCGTTACCACCTCCTGACAAATTTTTCGGACGGGCGTTCCAAAAAATAGCGTGTGATACACGTACGCGTAGGTGATTGTTAACTTGTATGATTACATCAATCGCCTGCGGTTCGAAGCACTCGTCTACGTTTTCGCACTCGCGTCGCTCGTGCGCTAACCACCGACTCATGCTTCGAGCCTCCGGCTTAAGCTGCAAAATTCACACTCGCACACAATCACCTTTTTTACGCACTTGTATCACAAATAACTATTTTATAATCTGTTGATATTTTTATCAATCATTTCTTTGATTCATGCATAAACTTCGGTATTTCCGAGATTATAAAAACTAGTTATTTTTAAAGTTATGACAATTTTTTTCTGATAAATATTAATATTTTTTGAATAGGGCGGAGCAACAAAAATCATTTTTGTGATAAGCTTTTGGAGGGCGGAGTGCCAAAAAAGGCCCTTTATCTTCCAATAAATTATCAATGAAATGAAGAACATGAATAAAATCAATGAAATCAGTGAAACCGATATAAATTTCATTTTAATCATGTTGTTCATTTTATTGGTAATAAATTGATTTTATTGCTTTTAGTGATTTCAGTCAATTTATTGATTTTAGCGATTCATTTGATTGTATTTTTTTAAAAATCGAATATTTATATTGATTTTCTTTATTTTATCACAAAATACAATAAAGTGAATCGATTAATTAATAAATTGAATAAAATACTAAAATCAAATTATTATCCGTAAAATAAAAATTGCACTGAATTTAGTGATCATAGTGATTTTATTCAATTCATTGATTTTAATGCTTTGACTGATTTACTTCATTGTTTCTATTGATTTTATTGATTTTCTTGATTTTATTTTATTGATTTTGTTCAATCTATTGCTTTTTCTATTGTAAATGTTTAAAATTTTCATCAAAAAATACCATCAAATGAATCAATGCAATCAATACAATGAATAAAATACTAAAATCAAATTATTATCTATAAAATAAAAATTGCACTGACTTTACTGATTGCAGTGATTTTATTAAATTTATTCATTTCATTGATGTTATTGATTTTTTTATTTTTTATTTTATTGATAATAATTTTTTTTCAGTGATTTGATTGATCTACTTGATTTTTTTGATTAAAAAATAGCATGGAATAAATCAATAAAAGCAATAAATTGAATGGAGTCACTAAAATAAATAAAAGCGATTTATTATCAACAAAATCAGTCAAATAAACAACATCAATGAGATCAATAAAATTCATACAATAAAAAAATCAATAAAATCAATGAATTGAATAAAATCACTACAATTAGTGCAATTTTGAGTTTACTGATAATAATTTGATTCAAGTATTTTATTCAATTTATTTACTTCATTGAGTCATTTGATGTCAACGGCGATACCACGCTGAAAACACCAGTTCCCGTTAGATCACTGAAGTTAAGCAGTGTTGGGCGCGGTTAGTACTTGGATGGGTGACCGTTCGGGAATACTGCGTGTTTTTGACCCGTCGTGGGTGTGGTTGGCCCACACTGGTAGTATTTATTCACCTAGAAACACTACCCGAATCGGGTAGTGAGGCAATAAATTTTCCAGTTCGAAATGCTAATCAAATTTTTTTTTTATTATTGAGTCATTTGATTGTATTTTTTAATAAAAGAGTCAAATATTTACAATAAAAAAAATCAATAAATTGAACAGAATCCATCGAATCAATCAAATCAACAAAATCATAGAATTAAGAAAACGGAATAAATCAATCAAAACAATAAAAGCAGTAAATTGAATAAAATCACTAAAATCAGTAAAATGTAGATTTCATTTATGTGATTTCTCATTGATTTTGTTGATATTAAATCGATTTTAACGATTTTATTAATCTCATTCAATTTATTGATTTTATTGAGTCATTTCATTGTATTTCTTAATAAAAGAATCGAATATTTATATTTATTTTCTTCATTTCATTAAAAAATACAATGAAATGAATTAAAAAAAATCAATAAATTGAATGGAATTACTAAAAACAATAAAATCAAATTATGATCAATGAAATAAAATAAATGAAAAGCATCAATAGAATCAATAAATTGAACAAAATCACTAAAATCAAGAAAATCAAATTAAAATCAATAAAGTTAGAATTATACTGATTTTATTAAATTCATTGATTTTTGTATTGTATGGATTTTATTGATTCCATTGATGTTGTTTATTTTATCGATTTTGTTGATAATAAATCGCTTTTATTTATTTCAGTGATTCCATTCAATTTATTGCTTTTATTGATTTATTCCATTCCATTTTTTAATCAAAAAAATCAAGTAGATCAATCAAATCACTAAAAAAAAAGATTATTATCAATACAATGGAAAATAAAAAAATCAATAACATCAATGAAATCAATCAATTTAATAAAATCACTAAAATCAGTGAAGTGAGTGCAATTTTGATTTTATCGATAATAATTTGATTTTAGTATTTCATTCATGTTATTGATTGCATTGATTCATTTTATTGATAATTTATTGGAGGACAAAGGGCATTTTTTGACACTCCGCCCTCCAAAAGCTTATCACAAAAATGATTTTTGTTGCTCAACCCTATTTAAAAAATATTAATATTCATCAGCAAAAAATTGTCATAACTTAAAAAATAACTAGTTTTTAGAATTTCGGAAATCCCAAAATTCATGCATGAATCCAAGAAATGACTGATAAAAAAATTAACAGATTATTAAAATATTTTTGTGTCAACAATAATAATTTTTGTATTTCTAAAATATATTTTTGAAACTTTTTATTGTTGTTTCTATAATATTTATGCATATTCACGGTAATGTATTGAAAAAAATTGAAGATAGGACGAGGACTCGAACGCATGAGGGCAGAATCTGTAGCCTAGAACCTAGACCATTGCCCCGCCACTGTTTACTCTTTAGTCCTATAATTCAAACCTATAGTTATTTTGCGCGGATTTCTTTTAACCCGTTTTCTCGTAAACCGCTTTCCATCTTAGTAAGCTGTTTCAGTTTTTTTTAATCTCAAATGAGGCCCTCTTCGCTCTCAAAAAATTAACACAATCCGTGTCCCCCGTTACAAGCTTCTTCACATAATTAATTTATAGTTGGTCCACTTGATAAACTTGGAATTTATAACTAAATTTGCAGAGGGCCAAATTTCGAAATTTCAGGAATCGAATTTGAAGGTTTCGGAATTTATTGCTCGAAAACTTGATAAATTTATAATTTCAAGATTTTCAAATCATAATTTCAAAGTTATAATTCCAAACTGGGTAAATTTACAAATTTACATACAACCATAAATTGATTCATCTATAAAATTGATACATTTGCAGATGCTGTCTTAAAAAACTTTTCAAATATTTGCGCCACGATTTCGCGAGTGGCAATGTGTGGTGCGGACTTCAGAGCATTGAAGATTCGGAGCGCGAATTTGACAGCCGGTCTGTATGACGAGTTTGCTTTGCTGGTTACCAATACAGTCTTATGGTCCTCACATACACAGGACATCTCAATTTTGTTCCACATTTTTCTCCAATTCGCGACGTATTTCGCGAAATTTAGGTTCGCCATCATCAAGATTTGGGTCTTCGAATATTGGCTAACCCCTGGAAATACTTCTGTGATGCCAGAATTGTGAGTAAAAAAATAAATTTGCGAACGGTTCTCGCCGTTCAAATGGTGTCTTCTGCTATCCGGAGATTTCTCCCTGTCAAAAAATTCATAATTTCCGCCAAAATAATTATTCCCTCAGCAAAAAGCTTTATTCCTATAAATTTCGTTGATCCGAGGATCTCGCGAAGCCCCGGATATTAACAAGTTTTCTTTCTTTCGCTCTCAAATACTTGAGAAAAATTATATATGGAGTCAGTGCCGTCCCTATGAAAAAAATTTCAAGTCGGAGTTAACCAACACCCTTAAGTGAAAGAAAGAACTAATGTCAAGGTCAAAAGTAATATCCCCTGACCCTACAGTAACGAGCATTTACTGTGCCTAAAAAGAAATTAATGTAAGGGGTCGTGCATAAATTACGTAACGCAATTTTCCAGTCATTTTGACCACCCCACCCCCCTATGTAACGCCTTTTCCGACTTTTCCCTGTAGTTTTTCACCATTATGTAATACTAAGCTAGACCCCCCTCTCCCCAAAAAGTGTTACGTAATTTATGCACGACCCGTAACAGTATGTAAAAATGCTATACATAAGATCTCTACACACTAAAATCAACACTTCATATAGATTTATTATCTAATTACAAGAATATCTATGAACTTTAATTTAGTATGCAAAAGCCAGAGTAATATAAAAATTGAATTTGAATACTTAGGGCCCGATAAAATGCGCTTTCCTCCTAATATATGTTGGAAATATATAAATAAGACTATCAATAAAAAGAATAATAATAATTTCCTATGCCACCAGAAAACTTTGCATACTAAAATTAACGTTTCACATAGATTTATCAACCGGTTAGAAAAATATCGATGAACTTCAATTTAAGATATAAAAGACACAGTAATAGAAAAATTACATTTGAATAGTTAGGGCTTGACAATATACGCTTTCTTCTTAATGTGTGCTGGAAATAAAGGCACAAACGAGAGTGATGTAAGGTACAAGAAAGCTAATTTACAACGGAAAATATATGCTAGGTATTAATGTGTACAATATTGATTTTATAAGCCTGCAAAAATATCATTAAATACTAAAATTAACGTTTCACACAGATTTATCAACTAGTTCCAGAAATATCTAGTCTAGTCACACAGAAAAAAACACAATGTAATCTTTGCATCGATTTCAGAGTAATCTTTACCTGCAATAGAAATTAACTTCACGGGGTACAGTTTATCCACCACATGGGAAATAGTTACCATGTCAACTCTATTAAATCTTGTTTTGTTTCGATGCGAAAAAATTTAACTTTATCTACTTGAAACTTCCTTTTTCTCTGTGCAGGGTCACAAGGATCCCGGTTAGCCTTACTAGACAGTCTAATATAATATGAAACAACACGCTGTCTACTATCGGCGCAGAAATTATAGGCAACTGCCTTTGAAGCTTACCAACGCAGAAAATAAAGTAATAAGCAAATAGTATTTTCAAAGCTGAAAGGAGAAAAGGTCTAGTTAGGGTCACATGGATCACGGTTAGCCGCACTAGACAGTCTATTAAAATATGAAACAACACGCTGTCTACTATCGGCGCAAAAATTATAGGCATCTGCTTGCAATTTGTGCACAAATTGCGGTTGACAAATTAGGGAAATAATAACAACTCTTGCCCAGACACTGACGCCTTTTCTGACCAGCAACAAAAAAGTGCACCCCTGCTGGTTTCTAACACATACTTTCCAAGAAAAAAAAATGTCCAAAAATATCGCGCTCCAACAAGAATAAAGCAGTTACATCCTTCCGGGAGATTGTAAATATTTACAGAGCCTATCCGTTACTGTTTGGAGTTTGAATCGCTTTAATATCTTCATTAGAACTGAAGATAGTATAGTTGTACATTTCTGTAATTCTAAGCAACAATTTTTATTATTTCACAAATTTGTCACTGCAATTTGTTAACAAATATTTCTCTCATATTCATGAATTTGTTCAATTTTCTCTCATTGCCTCATTGACCTTGAACACTTTTAGCTTTCAAATGACTATTTACTTATTACTCTAGCATTTTTTTTGGCTGAGTTGTTAAGTTTCAAAGGCAGAGATGCCTATAATTGTTTCACTGATACTAGTTAAACTCGCCAGACAGTCTTGTTAAATTCTGTCTAGTTAGAATTACAAGATATCTGGTATAGGTTACCAGGCATCTCGTACGGCGAACATTTCCATGGCTAGTAATGCTAACTAGCTCTCTACTAAAAGTAAGCAGACGTTGAGTTAGGCTTACATCTCCGTTTTTAGGTAGTTCAACTAGTTTTCTTGTAAAATTTTCCGGATGTATAGTGTTGGGAAATCGTTTTTTTTTTTTAGGAAAATAAGTATGTTTTGAGGATCTTCATGATAGGTTCGAAAATGTTATTAGCAACATAGAAACTATGTTCGTTTATTAAATACTGGCCAAGGGTATGATTTTATATTGCACGAAGAAATAGCAAGGCCTGGAGCATTCTCTTCAAATCAACATGGCGGCTACACTGAAGAAGAAAAAAGTTTACGTTTGTTAAAATATAGCCTTGTAAGAGAAAATGTTCCACAAGTCCAAAAGATTATCCACTGTATTGTCACAGAAGTCACTTCTTTTTAACACACGCAAATAAAAACAAAAATAGAAAATACGTCGCTCCTCGCCTCTTGCCATTCCGAAAATGATCAGAATAATGCACATGACACGGAAATGCAAGCGGCTGCATGCTTCAAACCGTTCTTATATAATTATGCAGTTAAGTGTATTGAATTTTTATGCCTGAAGAAATTCTTTACATACTAAAAGTGATGCCTATCAGTCCTTTCCGGGCTTTTTGTATCTGACCGAATGAATTAATGTATGCCGGAATTAATGAGCACGTTTACATAAAAAAAATTTGTTTTGTTTAACATGGATAAGAAAATGCTTCACATAACAAAATAAAAATGATGTGAAATACAAGAAAGGTAATTCAAGACGCAAAAGATATCTCGGATAATAATTTATACAGTATTGAATTTGTATATCTGCAGAAAATTTGTACATACCAAAATTATAATTTTACATAGCTTCATCAACTAATTACAGGAATATCCGTGAACACCTATTTATTATAGGAAAGCCACAGTAATAGAAACATTAAATGTGAATACTCAGGACCTGATAAATTACGCTTTTCCCTTAATATGCGCTGGACATAAAGGCACATAAAGATACTGCCACCGAAAAATGACAAGGGCTCTCAGTAGAACCGCGTTAAATCACACTTATGATCACGTCTCACGATCGTGAAATGGGTGACACGATGAAATTACGACAAAAAGCTGGCGGAACCCTCGGGTGTGTTGAGGACACGAACAAACCTAAGGATGACAGCTTTCTGCATCCATCTAGCAAGTGCCTTGGCATATTTTTGGCACGCAGGTATGGCTTTAAGGTTACGAACCAGTGATAGTTTCGTACCTCCGAGAGCACCGACCACAAGGACAATTATTTGTACCTAATATTTTGGGTACAGTCTTTGCAGCTCCCTTTTGAGGCCTTGATACATCTCCTCCTTTTTCTTCTCCTTGGCAGTGATGTTGTACTCGGACGTAGCCCTCCTTGGCAGTGATGTTGTGCTCGAACGTAGCCTTACTTAGCAGCGATTTTCTACCCGGACGTAGCCGAGAATTTGATCACGAATATAGTTCGTTTCTCGAAGTCTTGAAAAACGATTTAAGGCGTCGAGTGTGCAACGGAGACTGCTGTCCGAAATTCGTAGTTCCTGAAAATTTGGCACTTCTCGTTTTGGACAATTGACTCTATCTCCCTTGGTACTTCCGACAGGGCAGGGTCGCGACCAACACCGTAAGAGCGACATAGGTGATAATAGAGCACTCTTAGGACCGCATGATGGGTGTAGATACACGCCGGAAACTTCTTGACATAAAATTAGGTCACGGTATGCTAAGGTGGAAATGACGTTGTGCTGGCATGCGAAAATAAAGCCCTCTGTACCTGAATTGAGCCCTGATGATTCGAGGAAAGCAAAAGTTTGTTCCTGCGACAAGGACTGTTTTCCTACATTTCTGTGAAAGTTTCCGTGCATATGCTTCTCGACTAGCTCTTGGTGAAATTTTCCAAACCCTGCTTTCTTTACTTCCACTTATATACGTGAAGCATCTAGATGGAGTAATGCACTTTCTTCACTTCTGATGTTAAAATTCAGACCAAGGGTCTCGGCCGCTTGCTCCGCGGCTTTGTAAAGGAATGCTTTTCCGCCAATCATCTCGTGGTTCCTGACCATATTTAGGAGAGGATCTGTGCCATTCGCAACGATGTAAGCTGGACTTAGAACAATTCGGATATGAAGACGCTGGAGATTCAGGAGTCCGCGTCCGCCTTGACGGCGTGAAATGTATAATCGCGGAACTGACGAATTGATATGCAGGCTTTTATGTATATGCATGATCTTACTTGTGGTGACATCCAGGGCCTTAAGCTCGTTCTTCGTCCATTGAACCAGCCCAAACGAGTAGAGTAGAACCGGGACGGCAAGCATGTTAGTCGCAGATAGCTTGTTCAACGTCGGCAGATTGGACGACCAAATCTGTTGAAGAAGATGCTTCTATCTGCTTCGGAGAGACTCCTTCACTGATGTTACGTCCTGAATGCGGCTTTGAGGCATGCCCAGGTATGTGTAGGTCTCTTCAGTGTTAAGATGTCTTATAACACTTATATCCACAAGCTCAGGGTCCTTGGGATCGCCAATAATAATCTCTCCTTTCTTCAGATGAATTTTTGAACACTTGTCCGAATCAAAGTCGAATCCAATCTCTCCTGTGTTGTTCATGACGATATTTATAGCAATTTGATGTTTGCTTTCACCACAGGCATAGATCTTCAGGTCATCAATATAAAATACATGAGTGACCTTATGCTCGCGCTGGTCAGTGTCGCCACAGAGGTATCCAGGAGAATTTTTTAGTGCGAGGGATAGAGGCAGAAGTGTGATGCAAAAAAGCAAAGGTTTCATGGTATCACCTTGAAAGACGCCCCTCTGGAATGTGACGTTGTTCGTTGTCAGACGATAATTTCTAGTGGAGATAGTCAATCTAGTTTTCCAAAGAGGCATCAGTCTCTCTATGCATCTCACTATGTGGGGATGTACCTTCAAGCTTTCCAGCAGACAGATGATAAGCCTACGAGAGGTTGAATCGAAAGCTTTTCGGTAGTCAATGCAGGCCATTGGCAGGACGCGCTGATGGGCTGCAGCGTCTTTGCAGACACACCTGTCAATTATCAGGTTCTCTCGACAGCCTGCTACACCTTTTTTCGAGCCACGTTGTTCATACATCTCTCGCCATACAGGCTCAATTCGTTGAACAATCCTGTTGTTAAGGACAGCTGTAAAGATCTTATACAGTGTGTTCAAACAATTTATTGGCCTGTGATTCTCTGGTTTGAACAAGTTGCCTTCTTTCGGCAGGATTATAGTGCGTCCTAACACCAGCTACTGCGGAATGGGCGTCTCCGACTTTAAATATGAGGTGAATATGCGGGACAAATGTTGGAGTGTAAATGTAAACTTCTTCCACCGAAAGTTCTTGATACAATCTGGTCCAGCAGTAGAAAAGTTCTTCGTGCCTCTAAGTGCTTTTTTCACCTCTTCGGCAGTGACTGATGGACATTTCTCTTCAGATTTTATGAAGTTGTCGCAAAACTGCTTGAAGCGGATGATACTTTCAGTATCTTCTTTCAACTCTAGTGTTTTCGGGATCATGTACACCTCTCTCCAAAAAGTATCTACCTCCTTGGGTTTGGGTGGATTTTTTACAAAAGCAGGGAGATCGCTGAAGAGGCGGGATGGGTCAGCGAGAAACTGTTGATTCTCCCTGATCCATCTCTCCCTCTTCTGTATTCTCGTCCTTGTGTCAGATAACAGCCGTATGTTGTCAACAATATGCAGCTTGATTGCCAGCAGCTTTGATTTGTTTAATGTGTGATTCAAGATCCTTAGTTCTTGGGCGAACTTTCAAACCCTTTTCGTGAACGGTCTACCGGATGTTATGTAGTCAATCACATATTGAACACGGAATGCATTCTGTCTTGCCCATCCAATTTTCTTGTTCAGTTGATGCAAGCGTCTTCTGGTCTTCTGATCCATCGTCGGTTTTAGCCTTAGATTTGAATCAGCCAAAGCTCCCGCAGCACCATAAACTGAGCAATTGATGGTCCAGAGGTCGAACTCTAGCGAGATATCTCCACAAAGGGAGGTATCCATTTCAGCCAGATCTTGGGGCTTAAGAGGAACCTACATGTGGATGTTCCTCCTTGTACTGAAATTGGGATCATCTTTCAGAAGGTTCCTGTTTTCTGCGGTTGGTTTTGATGTCTCTTCATCTTCATCTGCTTGGGATCGTAGCAGTCTTGCACGTCATTCCTAAGTTGATCCGTCCACTCAATGTGGGCATTTCGCCGGTTCATCGTCGTGTTTTCATCTAAATGATTTTCATCACGCCGAACTCTAGGATATCGGCATTGTTTGTCGACCCATTGTCGGGTGCTTTGCGCGTTCGATCGATTTGAACCGCATCCCACAACATTTTGGTGTTTCGGTGGTTTCATTGTTGTTCCCTCGAGCAACTAGGGAAAGGTTTCGTCCATCCTTGTAGAGCCCCGCGTGCTAGGATAAGGCTGATACTCTGAGAGGTCGCCCGGTGTCCCATAGTCACCGTTAAATACACCTCACCCAGGTGCCATTCAGCTATCGGCACCGTTCTTACGCCTTCGCTTAGGGGTTATTCCTTCGGGACCATCCCTCGACAATTGTCTGCGAATGCTTATTAGTTATTGTAAGTATATTAAGCAGAAACCCTTGGTTCAGGGACCCTCTATCCGCTATATATATATATGATGATGTAAGTTACTTCGTGGGTTTGGTTAAATGTCTTATATTACTGCCTACAGATAAGTATTCACCTGTCCTTTCGCCCCGTATGCACGAAAAGCTCATGATTCACTTGTGTTATACTTGCTGTACATTATAATTACAGCAAGATTGCTAACATATAAAAAATACAAGTGAGTGGAAAATAGAAGGAACATAGGTTTCCGATAAGCTCAGAGCGGCTGTCGAAGATTAGTATAAGATAACAAATATTTTTGAAATCTGGCAATGTGCAACAACACAGTAAGATCTGCTCACAATGCACTGGGAGACCACCGAAAGTGGCCAAAAGTCAAATTTTGTTTGGATTTACATGAAACTTGGTATAGGGGGGTTTTTGAGGTCTCTTATTTCGAATTTGACGCCAAATTTATCAATTCAAAATGGCGGATCCAATATGGCGCCTGCAATTTCTAAATTTCTACTTATTCATATGAAACTTGGTGTAAGGAGATTTCTGAAGTCGCTTATTTCGAATTTGACATCAAAATTTATAAATTCAAAATGGCGAGTCCAATATGGGACCTGAAATTTCTATAATTGTACATATTCATATGAAACTGGGTATGATGGGGTTTCTGAGGTCGCCGATTTCGAATTTGACGTCAAAATTCATAAATTCAAAATGGCGGATCCAATATGGCACTTGACATTTCTAAATATTTACTCATTTATATGAAACTTGGTGTAAGGAGGTTTCTGAGGTCGCTGATTTCGAATTTGGCGTCGAAATTCTTAAATTCAAAATGGAGAATCCAATACGGCACCTGAAATTTCGAATTTTTTGTTTCATTTGTATTTGTATTTGTATTCGTATTTTCACATATTTGTATCAAACTTTGAAATGAGTCCTCTTCCCTCTCATTAAATATCTCCGTCCACGTCAAACTTTTCTTCGCCGGTTAATTCGAGTTCGTTTCAATAAAAATTTAGAAATGTCAGGGGCCATATTGGATCCGCCATTTCGAATTGATGAATTTTGACGTCAAATTTGAAATCAGCGACCTCAGAAACCTCCTTACACCAAGTTTCATATAAATAAGTAAAGATTTAGAAATTTCAGACGCTATATTGGATCCGCCATTTTCAATTTATTAATTTTCACGTCAAATTCGAAATCAGCGGCCTCAAAAACCCCCTTATACCAAGCTTAATATAAATCCAAACAAAAATTTGACATTTGGCTACTTTCGGTGGTCTCCAGTCCAATGTGCACGCTCAACTTCAGTCACTAATATCTTCGTCAAATGTCAATGGTGGCAGACGGTGGCAAATAACCTGACAGTAAGTATCATAATGAACCTAAAAGCACTATAGAACTTTACATACCAGGTGTAACCTCAGGGTACTTTTGATTCAAAAATGTTCTATTGCTGTGAATTCCTTAAATGCATGAGTACAAAATGAGAGGATTCAAAACCGAGCTAAAATTTGGATTTCTTTTCTATAACGTAATTATTCATGACCACTCTAATAAGCAGCAATGATTGTAGCATTTTGTTTCGTAACATCATAAACGAGTTCTTGAAAGATTTTTTTCAAAAAACAGCCACAAAAAAAAGAAAAATTTCTTCAATTCATAACGCTCTAGAATTAAGAGGACTGGTTAAAATATCATAAAATTTGGTGAAAAGTTACTTCAACTCATCTATATTATGAAAAATAATTCTTCCATTAATAACTGTGAAGTTGACTTTTGGCCATTTTTGGTGGTCTCTCAGCCCACTGTGCAATGTCAGAAGGCTTATTCGTAAAATATATGAGTAGGGTTTTTAAGCTCAAACATCAATCTAGTGGATATCCTTCTGATTATACTACTGAGGAGCACAAAAAGGATCATGCCCAAAAAAATGTTATTATTATTATTTTATTTTATTTTATCATTGACTGCTGGAAAGCTGTCGATTCAACCTCCCATGAACTTATCAACCTTCTGTTGGAAAGCTTAAAGGTTTATCCACATATCGTGTGTTTTATAGAGAGATTAATGCCGGTTTGGAAAACAAGATTTACTATCTCATCTGGAAAACATCGTGTGACAACTAACAGTGTCACCGTTTAGAGTGGTGCCTTTTAGGGCGATACCATGAGCCCACTCCTCTTTTGCCTCACAGTATTGCCACTATCTCTCGCACTTGGCCATTCCGAGAGGTACCTCTGCGGGAAACCTGGAAATCGAAAGCATGAGGTTACTCATGTACTTTATATGGATGATCTCAAGATCTATGCTAAAAATGAAGAGAAACTACATCTAGCTCTAGACATTGTCAAAGATTACACGCAAAAGATTGGAATGGAGTTCGGGTTAGAGTAATGCGCCAGGGTTTGTTTGAAGAAAGCAAAACTTAATGGCATCCTCTCAGACCCTAAGCTCGTCGACACAAGCGCTATATGACACCTTGGCGCTAGAGACATCTATACATACCTGGGCGTGCCACAGAGCCGCACTTAGGACGTGGCATCTGTAAAGGATACTTTCCGATGCAGATACAAATGTCTCACCCGACGCATATAGTCTTCCAAACTGTCGGCGAGGAACAAAGTATCAGCGACGAACATGCTTGCTGTCTCAGTAAAACTCTATCCATTCGGAGTGGTTCCATGAGCGAAGGACGAGCTCAGATCCATCGATATCGGGTCTCGAAAGGTTATGCACATGAATGAAAGCATGCACCTTAAGTCTTCTGTTTCGCGACTTTACATCTCACGCTTTCAAGGTGGTCGCGGAATATTGAAGCTTCAATGTATTCACAACAAGATTATTATGGCTGCAGCACATATAGTCGCGAATGGACGAGGCCGTCTTCTTAAAATGTTTAGGAAACACGAAGAAGTGAGCAAAGGGGCATTTCTGTACAAAGCAGCGAAGGAGGCTGCTGAGACACTTGGCCTTGACTTCCATATATGGGGTGAGCAAAATGCATCAAATCTTATCAATCTTCAGTACTCACTTGCGTAGGCCCGGAATAAGAAAGCACTGGAGAAAAACTTCCGCGAACAGCTCCTCGACAAAAGCATGCACGGTATCTTCCACAGAAATGTGGAAGATCAGTCGATGTCGTATGAGCTAACGTTTGCTTTCCTTAAATCAAGCGGATTGAAGTCGGGCATTGAGGGTTTCATTCTGGCATGTCAAGACGGTGACAGTCCCACTCTAGTATGCCGTCGCCACAATTTGAGCCAAAACATTCCCGATGATAGCTGCAGAGCGTGCCATGCACACCCCGAGCATCTAGGACACATACTATCTAGTTGTACAACTTTTGCGGGAACGACTTACATCCGAAGGCACAATGTGGCCATAAGAGTGCTTTATTACCATCTCTGTCACTCTTACAGAATTAGCCCAAATACCGCTCCGCTAAGCGCTCGTAGGGAAATAGAATCAATTGTCGAAAATGAGAAGTGCGGCTTATACTGTAATTTCATTTTCTCGACAATTGTTTCTGTTGCGCACTCGAGGCACGGTGTTCGGGAAGCAAAAACAAGTCTGCTTGAAACTCCTAAGAAAAGTGAATGTGGTATGCTCTTTCGGGTACCTAGTAGTGCTCAAAAATCGTTGAGACAAAATCTGAACAGGTCCTTTTCGCCAGGGAAACACTTTTTTGTTCAGTAAAAAGTACGTATAATCGGTTTTTTGAGAATATCTTCTCAGGAATATATTTTATCAATAATATGATTTTCGGTGTTCGTATAAGACTCAATTACCTTCAAAATGAGCCCTTGACAGTTTGAAAATTTTGAATAGACACCGAGATAGAGCGTCTCAACGTGGACCCTTTTTGATCATTTTTAACAAAAATCGTTGAAAATCAGTTTTTCCAAAATTTTTCATGATTTAAGGCGATGAAGAAAGTCGAATCAAAATCTGAAAAAGGCCTATTCGCATTAAAATCATAGACTCAATTGAGTGGATTATTTTTATTCAAGGAACACAGTATGACAATATTATTTGTATTGGTATTTGTATTTATTCAAGAAAAGTCCCTAGGGCTAAATAGCACTCTAGTTTGTATTGTACAAATATTTGAAAAAGAGATTCTTGAAATGATACAGAGAAGGTGCATTTCCAATATCATATGGTATTTTATTCAATAGTCGGGTGCTCCTTACTATAAATGATCTCTGAAGCTGACACGTTCTGTGAAAAGGAATCTTAAGGATTTTATGTCTTTTACGAAGCTTAGACTGTGCTGGAAGGTCTCTGTCTAAAAATTGGAATAGGTTGAATAGATGCTCGGGAGCTTTGTTCTGAGAAGAGTGTAGAGCAGATAAAACGGACATATGCATTCAACGCACGCTCAAGCTTTAAATTTAATTTAATTTAATTAATTTAATTCAATTTAATTTAAATTTTGTGTGCGTTCACAGAAAAGAGGTAAGCTTATTTTGAGTCTAGAAATAACGTCTTTTTGAGACACAAGATTTTTAAGCCAAAAAGGTCCGATCCTGAGTTTAAGAGCAAAAAAGACTACATCGACTTACCTAGGCAACACATGTTTTGAGACCTGACAAAAATAGGACGCAAGATTTTTCTAGTGAAGCTTTTTTTTGTATTTCAAGGATAAAATTCATAGAAAAGTCTGGAATGAATTCTAAGAACTACATATACTGAAAATTCGTTAACTTTTTGCAAGGTATTTCATTCCTTTCGGTGAAGATGTGAAACCAAGTTACTTATATTTTGTGAGTATAATTTTCATTATTATTTAAAAAAATCACATCATGACGACGAAACCAGACCATAATGGCAATCTCGCGGAGAACAGAAAGAAGGTATGTGGTCCTTGTGGAAGAATGATTGTGATTGCGAAGAATGAATTGGATTCCTTTAAAATAACAAAGCGCCTCGAAAAATTAATCAAGGATTTAATCAATAGAAATAGAAATTGACAGATGACAGATTCCCACATTCCCAAATACGAAAATATTTTGTTAACAAGAATCACAAGGTCCAATAAATTAAATGTTGATTCTAATTATCTCGACTGCGATTGTTTGATATGTTTGAATGGTAGAGAAAAGGGCCATACAAAGATGAAAATACCAGAAATAAAAAGTGGTGCATAGTGTAGTAATGTTATTGAATTATGTACGAAATGCTTACAACATATTGGACGAGGCAAGAGTCATATTTGTAAAAAGCGTGAGCATGTGGCACGTAAAAATGTGACAATTTTATTGGATAGATTTTCGGAAGGACAGAAAGAGTTTATAGCTTCAAAAATCATCAAGGATAAATTAGAAATTGAAAAATCAAAAAATGAAAATGTGTTGAGTACTAGAGGACGAAAAATTTGATCTTATACAGTTTGAGGTCAAGAATGATATAAAAGAAAAAAGACCTTTCGTTTGGGCTGATTCTGAAGAGCTCGTTGATGCAGTTTTGGAGAAGAGAAATTTTTTTGGTGATTATGTTATCAAAATAATGGCAGATGATGGACAGAGGTTCTTCAAAATATGTTTATCCATATTTCCTCCGTCAACGGAAACAACAGATAGTTCAGAAGAATCGACTTTTGATAACATACGTGCGAAGAAAGAGAAAATCGATCTGGGAAATGTGGAAGTGAAAAGCTCAATCACCAGCGTTAAAAAATTGATCATACTTTGCGTAGTACCAGATATCAAGGAAACTCATGAGAATATAAAAATGCTTTTCGACCTGACTAAAATAAACAACTTTTCATTCAAGTTTTCATCTGATTTGAAAGTTCTACTCATGATTAATGGGCAGAAAACAGCTACATCCTCGTTTCCATGTCCTTATTGTTTCATCAACTTACAATATTTGAAGACAAAAAACGAGGAATTTCAGCCAGAAGTTGTGGAAGAAGTTTTCGATTTGAAAAATTATGGAGATTTGAAGAGAGATTATAAGAATTTTGTTTCTTCTTGAGGTGATCCACAGTTTTCTAAGCAGTGTCACAGCGTAAGAAATAAACCTTTTTTTGAGGAAGACGGCAGTGTGCTAGTTCTCGATAAATGTGTTATTCCGGAATTGCATATAATGCAAGGATTCGTGAATTATCTTTTCTGCAACGGCTTGGCACCTCTTTTGGGTCGAGAAGCAGCACTCAGATGGCCTAAGAAGTTGAAAATAATTTGAAAAAACTACCAGGGTGAGATCTTTGAAGGAAATGCGTGTCGAAAATGATTGAAAAATGCAGATACCCTTAATGATGAAGGAATATATGGTGATCTCGGTCCACTCGCTGTTGTACCTTATATATCTGCTTCCAGAACGATGGATAAAATTGTTGAGGCTTGCTTCTCAACAAAGAGAAATAATTCTCTCCAAGATATCGACATGCTCATTGATCAGCTGTCGAAACATCTCCTATCAGTAAACGTAATAGAAACATTGAAAATATACATCCTGCTGAAGCATGTGAAGCAATCGCTTGAATTACTGAGCAATTCAGATGGTTTTGGATTGTGGTCTGAACAGTCTGGATGGTCCGCTCATCGAGTTTTCCTCAAATTTTGGAACAGATGCAAGATCAATACAATTGCAGATTCTTCTTATGGAAGGAGATTGATAGATGCAGTCGTTGAATTTTCTTTGCTTCATATTTGAAACTTGGAATGCACCCTTTTTTCATTTATGGCATTATTTGAAGTCATCATCTTGTAGTTCATTCGTCGTTTGAGAGAATATTATTGTTCAAGAGTTGAAACAAGATTGACAAAAAAATATATAGGGCCAGTCTATGATTTACGTGCGAATAGAATTTTTCTCACATTTAAATTTTACTTTTTTTAACACCTTAAAACATGAGAAATTTTTGAAAAGCTGATTTTCAACGATTGTCGTGAAAAATGATCAAAAAGAGTCCACGCTGAGACGCTCTATCTCGATGGCTATTGAACATTTTCAAATGTGACGTGCGCCGAAGAAAGGGGGCTTACTCTAAAAAAAAATCAAAATCGAGGTTTCTACACCTTTTGATAGTTTTTGAGTTGCTCTTTTTAATGAAACCATCGAAAAAAAATTTCGAACGTTATTATTGCTAATAATTGAGTTTTCAGGTGCCCGAGAAATCAGGATTTCGCTCGAGAGCTCGAGATCCCGTGAAACACTTTCCACCACTCACCACTACATCTCCGCGTCTCATCTATACCCATCCGTGAGCCGCGTCTACGACCTATCTCTTTCCTCGTGAGAATTAAGTAGTAAGTGGAGAGGGAAGATTTCTTGAGTCTTCCCTCTCTTCTCAAAGTCGCGTCTATCTGGTCGACTTCGACCGCTCGCCCTGAAAAATCATACTTTCCAGAGTAAGAATGATAAAAATGATATAATCATATTATAAGAATTGATAAATTTCCATACATTTCAGGTATTCAAAAATTTCTGAAATTTTCGGAAATTTATCGGTAATTGATGGTAATTTATCAGTCATTCATGGTAACTTAACACTCCGAGTTTGTCCAATCACAATTCATTACTCACAATCAGTCTCTCAAGCGTCAAATCATAATGAAGTGAGGTTATTATTTCGGCAGTCTTGGAAAGTAAATCTGAATCGAAATGCGCAAGGGCAACAGTAAGAAAAAGTAATCTGGCTGGAAGTGCGCAAGCGCAGCAGCTAGAAAAAGTGATCTTGCTCAAAGAGCGCAGGCGCAGCAGTTGGAACAAGTCTTTTTGTAACTGCTTTTTACCACGGCTTTGGAATTGGTCACTTTCCGCACGTAATACATGCCTCGAAAACCGAACATTTCGTGCGTGCGTTACAAAAATTGTATTCTTGTCTATACTTGAACAAAAGAAAAACGTGTTGCCGTTATGTATGAACGATCCCATATACAAAACCCTTTTATTTCAGTATTCACAGTATTCACCAGTTAGGCACTAAGCTTAATCCTATGATTAGAAAGAAACGCAAAAGAGTCTTGGATAACCCTTGCTATGTTTCTTTCTAGTAGGCGGTATATTTTAATTTGCTTTTTCGTTACTGAGAGAGGAAATCTAGTTCTTCATACGTGTAACTTAACGCACAGGAAGAACGCACATCACGGTGCGAGTGCACACTCTCCTTCTCACGCATAATCTACTTGTTTTCATATGGAAGGGATGCAAGATGCTTTGAACCGAAAAAATTACGAGTTAATCTGAATTCGCTTTCTTCTTTTTGCTTTCTTTCTGTAAAAACGGAAGTGCCAACTACAATAGGAAGTTTCCCGAAAGTTTTGATATTCGACCAAGAAATTCTTATAACGACGTCTTTCGTTAATCCGTTTTCTTGGCGCTGCCTGAAATTGTAACCCAATGATCTACGCGGCTTCCACGTAACTAAGAATTTATAAAAGAAAAATAAAAAGTGTGTTTTCACTTTCACGCCCGATTTCGAATTTTTCTGCCGTGAATTCATTCACGCGGCTACTATCCAGCAGCTAAATTTTTGTCTCCAACAATACAAAGGACAATTCTTAGAACCGGGGAAGTAGGAAGAAATTTTTGCTCGGTGCCCCAATTTTAATGGTTTTACTTGGCTGACTGAAAGTTTAGAAATTGAAGTCCTCACGTTACAATGTCAGCGTGCCCCAGTCAGAAAATTACTTCAAGACTTCGACGCATAATAAAGAAAATATCCTTATAGACTTACATGCTTTTAAAAAAAATGGGGAAGCAAACTGTGAGGGGTGACGCAGGGTATCAGCGTATCTGATATAGCGTGCGCATCAGAATTTGTTTTGTACACAGGGAAAAAAGTTATACAAACCACTGATACTAATAATTTGTTTTATACAGGCTAGTGTATGAAAAAAAATGAAAAATATCATTGCTTTTGGTCACTACATATGAACTTATATACAACTTTTCACCTAAGCAGGTAGTCATGTGTTGCCGACGTACTGTTCGACTCTGCAATTGTTGTAGATAATTTTTTTGATATCTGATACCCTCTCACCAGTGCCACTGGACATTAAACCGAATGAGATTTTCGTTCAGGTGTTTAATTTTTAGAAATTTTCCGATTCACCTACTTAATTATTACTAAGTTTACTTTCAGGAATCATACCTATTGGTCAAAAAAGCAGAAGTTGAAAAATTCCGCCAACAGCTGCTCGACAAGAAAATACACAGAAACTTCCACAGAAATGTAGAAAAACAGTCCTTGTCGAAGGAGCGAACTTTTGCATTTCTCAGATCATCAGGGTTTAATTTAGGTGCAGAGGATTTTATTTTTGCATGCCAAGACAGTGTCATTTCCACCTTAGTGTACCGTGACCGCATTTTATGTCAAGAAGTTCCCAACGATATGGGCAGAGCGTAGCATGTACACGCTGAGTACCTAATAACACATAATATCCAGGCGTCCTACTCATGAGGCAATAACGTATTTCTACAGGCATAATGCGGCCCTAAGAATGCTTGGCTATCATCTTGTCGCTTTTGCGGTGTTGTCCGCGACCCTGCCTTGCCGAATGCTCCGAGAGAGATACGAGCCAGTTGACCGAAACGAGGAGTGTCAAATTGTCTGCAACTACGGTTTTCGGAGAGCAGTCTCCGTTGCACACTCAAAGCCTGATATCGTTCTCCAAGACTTCGAGAAAGGAAAAATATTCGTTATCGAATTCTCGGCTTCGTCGGAATACAACATCACTGATGTTGTACCTAAAATATTCGGTACATGTAATTTGTAAGCTTAAAGCCATATCCGCGTGTCGTAAATATGCCAAGGCACTTGCGAGATGGATGCAGGAAGCTGTAATCCTTGGGTCGCTTCGTGTCCTTAATACACACGAAGGTTTCGCTGGCCTGTCGTTGTGATTTCACCGTGCCCTGTGAACACCCATCTCACGGTGGTTAGACGTGACCATGAGTGTGATTTACCGCGGTTCTACTGGGAGCCGATGTCATTTTTTAGATGGCAGTTGCTCTCAGTGTAACTCTGCGGTGATCGGTTTCATTTCCATAAATTGTAGTTACTCTCGTTAGGACCCTGTGCTAGTTTGTTAACACAGGAGGCTTTCGTCGGCCTGTCGTTGCCTTTTATCGTATCCTGTTGCCACATCTCACGGTCGTGAGAAGTGACCGTATGTGTGATTTACCGCGAGTTTACTGGGAGCCAGTGTCATTTTATAGATAGCAGTTGCTCCCATTAGGACCCTGTGGTGGTAGTTTGACCCATTTTTTTAATTACCCAAGGTATATTCTATACTTTCAAAAAAAAGGTTTGTTACAAAGTAACAGCTGTCAAAGTGATTATTTGAACCAAAAATAAATGTCCTTCCAGTTACATAATATGTTGAAAGAATTGGGATCAACAAACTTGTGCTTTCTCATTTGGGTAGTCACATTTCATTATTCTCTATAACCCAAATGAAAATGCAAAGGTAAACCTCAAGTTTCTCGGCGATTTATCCTGTTGAGTTTCTAGGATATGTTGCTTATATTAATGATAGATATTATTATTATAATTATTATAGATTAGCAGTTCGAACTCGAAAGTTCATTGCCTCATCTACCCGAAACCGCCACACATCTCTATCCTGTGCATCCTCCATCCAGTTTAAGTAATCATGTCCTAGTTCTTTTAGATCATCCCTTACATTTTTCTCCCATCTGTTTCTCGGTCTGCCTAGGGGTCTCTTACCAATCAGTCTCCCTCTTAAAACTTGCGCCACTGTTCTTTCATTTCCCATTCTTGCTACATGACCCGCCCATCTTAATTTACGCGCTTTCATTACTCTATTAATATTTGCTGACCCGTAGAGAGCATGCAGCTCATCATTATGCAGTTTTCTCCATTCACCTGTCTCTTCGTCCCTTTTTGGACCATACATTTTTCTAAGTACTTTATCCTCAAAAACTCTAAACCTATTCTCCTCCCCTTTCGTCAGCGCCTACGTTTCACACCCGTACATGACGACCGGCATTATTATCGTTTTGTAAATTCTTACTTTGATGTTTCTAGATAGCGATCGCGATTTTAATAATGTGTTTGCTGCATAATAGCACCCATTGCCAGCGTGCAGCCGCGCGTTGATTTCCGTTTTAATCTTATTTTCGCTAGTTATGATAGACCCGAGGTATTTAAACTCGCTAACCCTTTCAAATTTCATATTTCCAGCCATTAGATCCCCGTCTTGTTTACTTTGTTCGGATCTGCCGACGGTCATATATTTTGTCTTCGATTCGCTAACTTCCAAGCCAATATCTTTGGCTTTTGTGATCAAGATTTCTGCATTTTTAGCTACCGTTTCTTTATCATCCCCTAGTAAGTCGAGATCATCCGCATATCCAAGAATTTGTATTACCCCATTGAGGCTAGCACCGGTCGGATTCGCCTGCACTTGCCTAATCACGTATTCCAAAACTAAGTTAAAAAGGTCGCACGAAAATGCATCGCCCTGTTTCAGGCCATCGCGGATCGAAAACTCTTCAGATAAACTACCGTTCACGCGTATTCTACCCCTACTGCCGCCTAAGCAAATTTCGATAAGTCTAACCAATTTTCTTGGTACACCCAAGAACTCTAGGATCCAGTACATTCATGCGCGTATAATAGAGTCGTAAGCTTTTTTGAAATCGATAAATAGCTGATGCACTACTTCTTTAAATTCCCATTTTTTTTCTAGCAGTTGCCTAATTGTAAACATTTGATCGCTTGTAGATCGGTTTCGGCGGAATCCACACTGACAATCCCCTATGATTTCCTCGGCAAAAGGAGTCAGTCTACTTAGGATTACATTAGACAGGATCTTGTAGCACGAAGGTACAAGTGAAATTCCCCGATAATTGTTACAGTCAGTTTTATCGCCTTTTTTAAAGATGGGAATAACGATAGAGGTATTCCGTTCTTCAGGTATGCGTTCTGTTTTCCAAACTGCGCGTATTTAAAAATTTGTCTTGTGAGGTAAGGGCCTCCATTTTTTATCAGTTCTGACGGTAGGTCGTCAATGCCCGCGGCTTTGTTATTTTTCAACTTCTTTACAGCTATTTCTATTTCTATATACGCAGGATCATCAATTAATAGATCAGCAGTGTGGATTTCGCCGAGATTACCTTCAACGGGGGCTTCGCGTACATTTAATAGTTTCTCGAAATAGTCTTTCCATAAATTCAGTCTCTGTCGCATCGGCTACTAGATTGCCATTTTCGTCCCTCATTACTTCCGTTCTACTTTGAAAGCCTTTCCTTATAAAATTGATTCCCCTGTACATCTTGCGCGGGTTATTCTGTTTATTATGCGTTTCTATTGCTAGTATTTTACTCTTTTCCCACTCCCTTTTCTTGGATCTATAAAGCCTTCTTGTACTTTTACTAATCTCGAGATACTTCTTATGTGTTTGATCGCACTTATTTTGTAAACTACTTAGTCTGGCCTTCCGACGTTTTTCAAACCAGAGTTTGCACTCTTCGTCAAACCATGGTTTGCTTTTTGTTACTTTCTTTAAACCTATCGTAAGCTTCGCGGCTGTCTTTACCGCCTTTTTTATATTGCTCCACAGGGTTTCCGGATCCTCTTCGTAATTATTGTTATCGTCTCCCTGTTCTTGGAGAGCGTCAAAGCTATTAGAAATCTCAACTTGATAATTTAAGGTTTCTGTTGCTGTTTTGAACTTATCTATATTGAAACGAACTGTTGGCTCTGTGCGGCTTGTTTTCTTAGTTATCGATAGCCTAGATCTCATTTTTACTATCACGAGGAAATGGTCTGAATTTAAATCCGCTCCCCTATACGATCTTATATCGAGAACGTTTGTATGACGTCTTTTGTCAATTAGAACGTGTTAGTTATTTAATGACGGACTGACGTGGGGTAGTGAAAGGATCACATTGAATCGTGTCACAGTCGACGAACAAGATCCCAGAACATGTATCACCATGGTTATGAAAACACCTCCAAATACCTGTTGTCGAACTTATCCAAAAACTAAGAGTTTCACTGGAAGCCGGATCCCAGCAAGCACTCCTGTTGAACCCAAAAAAGGTTTTGGGTTTTTGTAGAAAATT
>CAKNXH010001308.1:190108-247575 GCA_932178445.1 Andricus quercusramuli
TGAAGGTCGCTAAAACAAGAATTACAACATCAAATAAATTATTAACAGAACGTGATCAATCTGATTGTGAGTGTTACCATCTGGTGATCTCCAGGTGGCCTTATGTATATTTTTATGCTTGAAATATGTACTTTTGACAACGAGGTTCTTTGAAGCTGCAAAGTTTATTACTCTAGTTCCATTGTCGTTACTGACGTCGTGCAAACTTTCTGATCCTATTGTAGGCCTATACATCGGTTCTTTTCCTATTTTCGCGTTGAAATCTCCCAATACTATTTTTGCGTCAAAAGTCGAGAACTTGTCAAAAACCTGCTCGATTGTTTCGTAAAAGAGATCTTTAGTGTCTTCGTCTTTGTCCTCGGTGGGGCAGTGCACATTGATTAATACCTGTTTGCTGAAAATACCCTTCAGTACAATGTATGATAACCGATCGTTAATGAATTGCATGTCGATAACCGCTTGCGAGATTCGTTTATTAATAAGAAAACCGGTCCCCAGTCTCCATCCCTTAGCTCCCCCATAGTGAAAAGTATAGTTTTCCTTGGAAATTGACGCGAAATCGCCCGGCCAGCATGTTCTTGGAGTGCTATTAAGTCAGTATTGTAATCATTTGCTATCTTAATGAGTTCGCTAAATCCGCGAGTACTTAGGCTACGCGCGTTTAGAGTTCCCACCCTTAGATCTTTAACTGTAGTTTTTTGTTTTTGCAAGTTAGCCATGGTAGTATAAAGATAATCCGCACGTTAGGATCCTATTCCGATCGTAGGTGAGTCCACTGTCCCAGGAGTCATAACCCCCATACCTCCCTAGGTCTAAGTATGGGAGCTTTCCGACTCTGACAAGGACCATGTCAACTTGTCGTCAGACACATTACAGTTTCATCCTCGTATCCTAACGTCCCCCTGCAGGGCAGCGCGCCTACTGGCATCAATACCCCTTTGGCCCTATACAGGCGAATCATTCCACACATCCCTTGCGGGCAGTGTCATCGCTGCGGTGTCCAATGGGCAGCAGGATTTTTCCCTTACAAGATTGTTAGTTTTGGTTCGGGTAGTGTTTCTAGGTGGATACACGCTGCACCTCGGCCTATCAGGACCCACCCATTGCGTATGAACGTGAATGGCTGGGTCCTCCCAAGCCATGGTCATCGTGTTTTCTACCAGTGCTAGGCCAACATCTTAGGCTGGGCTCAGCACACCCACGACTGGTTCCTATCGGCTGTCCGCGGCTGCTTTTTCTTGTATTCGCAGCTAACCTGAGGGGCTGTTCAGCCTAACGGGCCGTTCCTCTATCCGCAACCCGAGGACGCGCTGCGTAGTGGTGACAGGAACCCACCGAGCAGAATGACAGATATTAACTCAAGAATACCTATTTTCTCACAAAAGCCAAAGTCACTTTATTTCTCTGAATTTAATTATTTTATTTTATCAAGCAGAAGCAGCAGGATATGAACAAGAACAAAGAAATCATCGTGCTGGATCACAAAAGATCAAACGCTATTAATATTGGTATGACAAAGTTACCACCTCCACGGTCTATCAAGACTGCTATTCTAAAAATGGATGCAACTATAATGAACCGAGAGGGTATTGAGAAACTTCTCACCATGTTACCAACAGAAGAAGAGAGGTCAAGAATACAAGAAGCACAGGTCGCCAATCCGGACCTTCCCTTAGGATCTGCTGAGCAGTTCCTCCTCACTTTAGCTTCTATTTCCGAACTACCAGCAAGACTGAAACTCTGGGCCTTCAAGCTCGACTTTGAAAACTTTGAAAAGGTTAGTTTGCTTTCTATTCTTATTTTCACAACCTTGCCACTATGCTATTGTCTTGACACATCATATATATCACATATGTACTCATTACACAGACACACAAAAAAACGAGTCATGTGAGGTGAACTAGATCACTGATACTATATGTTTTTTAGATCGCTAAATCCGAATCTGCAATCTATTTGACCCCTCAGCTCTCAGCACGTCCATAACCTCACAAACAGCTGAAAATCGATTGGGTGAATGAAGCCTTCAGAAAAAGTGCATCCTTATATTTTTGGGGTATTTCAATCCGAATCTGGTGTCCGCTTAGGCCCATCAGGTCACTGTTGGTTCCAAACCTTGACTTTATTAGCTCACCGTTCGTCCTTAGTCGTACTCTCTTATTCTTAAAAGATCTATGAAGAAGCTTTCTCCTACGTTGTATGCCCCTGCCAACATGCTTTCTTTTCAACGTCCAGTAAAAGTCTGAGATCATATTTGTTACTCATCTTCCTTGACATCAGCTTTCCATTTCTTTTATATCTTTGGAATGCAGCTTTAGATTCATCATATACACCGCTTTACTACAGTTTTTCACCATATCAGCTACTATTTTTTTGTGAGCACTACTCTTGTGATTTCTCAGAAATTCTCTACGACTAACTTGAAACTAATTCACGCTGCCTTCAGGTTTGGATTCATTGACATGATGAACTTCTCATCATTCAGCATTTTTCAAATTTGTGTTTCATAGAAAATGCCTTCTTTCAATTTTGCATCCAATAATTTTGGAAATTTTCCTCTCAAATACTCGAAGCAACTTTCTTCTCTCTTGGGGGCTTTGACAAACTATTTCATTAGACCTTGTATGATGTCTAAGCTTTTGATTTTACTATAAGCTTTCCAGTCATGTTCTGAACATTTTTTCTTCTAGAATCAGTTCAATATAACTGTATTGCTCTTCCAGTTCAGTTAAATTGCTATTGGTATGTTAGCAAACACATGAATATTATGAAGAAATACTACTTTCATACTTATTTGTGATGAAATGAAGGTTCCTTTGCTTCTGAAAACTACGTTCTGAAATTCTTTCTCTATCTCTATAATACTTCGTCTTCTATGCCTGCTGACAACAATTTATTGCTTTTTAGTACTAATGCAGGGTATTCTGCGAGGTCCTTGTTTACTCGTAGGTGTAAACATCATGGGAACTCTTACTTTCATTTTTCCCTTCCTAGTAAGCCCTGCCCGGTTATAAATACAAAAATAGCAATCATTTTCCATCAGTGGCTTTTCCCGAAAAGTAGGTTTCATGAATTTCACAGTTTTACTATCGCGACTGATACCTTAACGACTGAAAATTTTATGACAAATGAAACATATTTTGTGTAGAACCCATTTCTCATATTGATCCATGACATCGTGACCAAAACATTCTTTATAAATTTTACGAAACTTTTTAGCAATGATTTTAGGATCGCTCGAAAACTGGTATTTACTCAAAATATAGCATAATATATTAGGGCTTGTATAGCAAGAGTATTTGAGAAGCGGACGCTCGAATATTATTGTGAACATCGGTGTGAACTTTACGGCGAGGTTGCGCGAAGAATACCTGCATATCGAGTTAACATTTTTGACCAACCTTGTGATCGGTATGATCTCGTGAAAGTCTACCTCCCGAAGAAGTTGCACGAAAAATCCTTTGACATCGTGTCGAAATCTCTGATAGAGCTCCTAATCTGTATGATCTCCTAATGAGAAACTACTTCGGAAATGTTGCAAGAAAAATTTCGACATGATCTTCTGGTTGGAAACTTCCCCGGAAAAGATGCACGAAAAGTACCGGGATATGGAGTTGACTTTTTTGGTCGAACTGGTGATAGATATTGTCTCCTATTAGGAGACTTTCCCGCAGAAATTGCACGTAAAATGTCTGAATATCGATTGGATAGTTTTGGTTGACCTGGTGATCGGTATAATTGACAGTGAGTTAACATTTTTGATCGACTTAGTGATCAGTATGATCTTAACGTGGGAGAAATCCCCTGTAAAATTGCATTATGAAAACTTGTATATCAAGTTGACTTAAAAAAATAACTGGTCCTTCAGTCAACATTTTCAATTAGCCTGGTCATATGAATGATCTCCGAGTGGGAAACTTCCCTGGAGAAATAGCACGACAAATACCTAGGTATTGTGTCGACATTTTTGATCAACCTCGTAATGTGGACCATGAGGTTTCTCGGTGTAAGAACGGTAGCGAAACGTTCCACGGCCTCAGGTCCGGCGAAACATACGGTTGATCACCGCTCAATTACTCGATAGAAAAAATTCCATCCTGGAATGGAAATATTTCATTGGAAAAATCTTAGCTTTTTAACCAGACTGTTTGAATAAAAATAAAATAGGTTCAGATTAGAGAAAAAGTCCAATTTATTTTTCATTTTCGAAAACAAAGGTCACATTTAGACATTTTTCAAAACTGATTCTAATCGGTTGAAAGATCACGGAAAAGACTTTCAAAAACATAATAAGTAAAAGTCTTTTTTGTGCAATTGGCAATAAGTTATATACGTTTGAAGAACAGGCTAGTCATCAAAAGTCTAAAAATCCCTTCCCCCCCCCCCCCTATTTCCAACATGTATTTCCAACAGACAGATGATAAGTCTATGAGAGGTTGAATCGAAAGCTTTCCGGTAGTCAATCCAGGCCATTGACAGGACGCGCTGATGGGCTGCAGCGTCTTTACAGACACATCTGTCAATCAGCAGGTTCTCTCGACAGCCTGCTACAACTTTTTTCGAGCCACGTTGTTCGTACATCTCTCGCCATACACGCTCAATTCGTCGAACAATCCTGTTGTTTAGGACAGCTGTAAAGATCTTTTACAGTGTGTTCAAACAAGTTATTGGCCTGTAATTCTCTGGTTTGGACAAGTTGCCTTTTTTCGGTAGGAGTATAGTGCGTCCTAACACCAGCCACTGCGGAATGGGCGTCTCCGACTTTAAATATGAGGTGAATTTTCGAGACAAATGTTGGAGTGTAAATGTAAACTTCTCCAACCGAAAGTTCTTGATACAATCTGGTCCAGCAGTGGAAAAGTTCTTCGTGCCTCTAAGTACTTTTTTCACCTCTTCGGCAGTGACTGATGGGCACTCTTCCTCAAATTTTATGAGGCTGTCGCAAAACTCTTTGAAGCGGATGATATTTTCAGTATATGCTTTCTAGTATATTCTATCTAGTATATTCTTTCTAGTTCTTTCGGGATCTTGTACACCTCTCTCTAAAAAGTCTCTACCTCCTTGGGCTTGGGTGGATTTTTCACAAAAACAGGGGGATCACTGAAGAGGCGTGATGGGTCAGCGAGAAACTGTTGATTCTCCCTGATCCATCTCTCCCTCTTCTGTATCCTGCTCCTTGCGTCAGACAAAATCCTTACTTTGTCAGCAATATGCTCCTTGATTGTTAGCAGCTTTGACTTGTGTAGTGTGTGATTCAAGGTCCTTAGTTCTTAGGCGAACTTTCGAACCCTTTCCGTGAACGGTCTACCAGATGTTATGTAGTCAATTACACATTGAACACGGGACGCATTCAGGCTTGCTCATCCAATTTTCTTGTTCAGTTGAAGCAAGTCTTCTTGTCTTTTGATCCATCGTTGGTTTCAGCCTTCGATTTGAATCAGCCAAAGCTCTTGCAGCACCATAAACTGAACAATTGATGGTCCAGAGGTCGGACTCTTGCGAGATATCTCCATGAAGGGAGGCATCCATTTCAGCCAGATCTTGGGGCTCAAGAGGAACTTGCATGTTGGTGATCCTCCTTGTACGGGAATTGCGATCATCTTCCAGAAGGTGCCTGCTTTCTGCGGTTGGTCTTAATGTCGTTTCATCTTCGTCTGCAGCTTGTTCAAGCAGCGGTTGAGGAAGCGCTCCGCGTACATATCCATTTTTCCGGAGGTAGTCGGTTTGATTTTGCAAAGACTGATGCGAAACGTGCTGAAGCTCTGGGTGTTTTTGGCACCACAGAGTATGCATACGCGCCATAAAGCCTCCGCGAACAGGGATAATGCTGGCATCGTAGCAGCCTAGCACGTCATTCTTAAGTTGATCCGTCCACTCAATGTGGGCGTTTCGCCGGTTCGTCGTCGTGTTTCCATCTACATTATTTTCAGCACCCCGAACTCTAGGATGATCGGCATTGTTTGCCGATCCATTGTCGGGTGCTCTGCGCGTTCGATCGTTTGGACCGCATCTACAACATTCTGGTGGTTTGTTGGATTCATTGTTGTTCCCACGAGCAGCTAGGGAAAGGGTTCGTCCATCCTTGTAGAGACCCGCCTGCAAGGATAGGGCTGATACTGTGAGAAGTCGCCGGTATCCCAGAGTCACCGTTAAAGACATCTCACCCAGGTGCCATGCAGCTTTTGGCACGGTTCTTACACCTTTGCTTAGGGGTTATTCCTTCGGGACCATCCCTGGACAATTGTCCGCGACTGCTTATTAATTATTGTAGCCGTATTTAGCAGAAACCTTTGGTACGGGGACCCTCTATCCGCAACCCGAGGACGCGTTCGGTTGCTTTGTCATCAGCCCTTCGGTTCTATTCCAAAGGAATCGAATATATATATACATTCAGTCAAAATTTTTCCGGTTCCGGTTTCGATTCCTTTGGAATAGAACTGAACGGCCTATGTCAGAACAAGCAGTCGCGAACAATTGTCCAGGGATGGTCCCGAAGGAGTAACCCCTAAGCGAACGCGTAACAACCGTGCCAGAAGCTGAATGGCACCTGGGTGAGGTGTCTTGGACGGTGACTCTGGGATTCCGGGGAACCTCTCAGAGTATTAGCCTTATCCTTGCACGCGGGGCTCTACAAGGATGGACGAACCCTTTCCCTAACTGCTCGTGGGAACAACAATGAAACCACCAAAACACAAAAATGTTGTAGATGCGGTTTAAAACGATCGAACGCGCAAAGCACCCGGCAATTGGTCGGCAAACAATGCCGATCATCCTAGCGTTCGGGTTGTTGAAAATAATTCTAAAAGAAATACGACGACGAATTATCCCTGTTCGCGGAGGCTTCATGGCGCGAAAGCACATACTGTTGTGTCAGAAGCACGCAGAGCTGCAGCATTTCACGTTTCGCATCAGTCTTTGCGAAATCAAGTCGACTACCTCTGGAAAAATGGATATGCACGTGGAGCGCTCCCCCAACCGCTGCTTGATGTAGCTACATACGAAGATCAGAAAGCTACATGAAGACCAGCTACGGAAAGCAGGCACCTTCTGAGGGATGATCGCGATTGCAGTATAAGGAGGAACAATAACATGCCATTTGCTCCTAAGCCCCAATACCTGGCTGAAATGGATGCCCCCCTTCGTGGAGATATCTTGCAAGAGTCCGACTTGTAGACCATCAATTGCTCAATTTACGGTGCTGCCAGATCTTTGGCTGATTCAAATCGAAGGCTAAAACTGACGATGGATCAAAAGACCAAAAAAATCTTGCATCAACTGAACAAGAGGATTGGATGTGAACGAAACAATGCGACCCGTATTCAATGTGTGATTGACTACATAACATCTGGTGGACCGTTCACAGAAAGGGTTAAAAAATTCGCCCAAGAACTAAGGACCTTGAATCACACACTGAACAAGTCAAAGCTGCTGACAATCAAGCAGCATATTGTTGACAAAATACGGCTGCTATTCAACGCAAGGAGGAGAATACGGAAGAGGGAGAGACGAATCAGAAAGAATCAACAGTTTTTCGCGGACCCATCCCACCTCTTCAGCGATCTTCCTGTTTCTGTAAAAACTTCTCCCAAGCCCAAGGACGTAGAGACTTTTTGGAGAGAGGTGTACAAGATACCGAAAACAATAGATTTAAAAAGAAAAAGAACTTTCGTATGGAAGAACTTCACTTTCATACACCAACATTTTACCCGCATATTCACCTTATATGTAAAGTCGGAACGCTCATTCCGCAGTGGCTGGTGTTAGGACGCACTATACTCCTGCCGAAAAAAGGCAACTTGTCCCACCCAGAGAATTACAGACCAATCACTTCTATGAACACACTGTATAAGATTTTCACAGTGGTCCAGAACAACCGGATTTTTCGGAAAATTGGGCCTGTGTGGCGAGAGATGTGCGAACAACGTGGCTAAAAAAAGGTGTGGAAGGCTGTCGAGAGAACCAGCTAATTGACAGGTACGCCTGTGAAGAGGCTGCAGTCCATCAGAGCGTCCTGTCAATGGTCTGGATTGACTACCGGAAAGCTTTCAATTCAACCTCCCATATACTTATCATATGTCTGCTGGAAAGCTTGAAGGTACATCCACACATAGTGAGATGCATATAGAGATTGATGCCTCTTTGAAAAACTAGATATACTATCTCATCTAGAAATTATCGTGTGACAACGAACAACGTCACCTTCCAGAGGGGCGTCTTTCAAGGTGATATCATGAGCCCTTTGCTTTTTTACATCACACTTCTGCTTCTATCTCGCGCACTAAGAAATTCCCCAGGATACCTGTATGGCAAACTTCAGACTGCTATAAATATCTTCAAGAACTACACAGGAGAGATTGGGCTGGACTTTGGTTTGGACAAGCGTGCCAAAATTAATCTGAAGAGAGCAAAGCTTACTGGCGTTCCAAGGACACTGAGCTTGTGGATATAAGTGTTATTAGACATCCTAATACTGGAGAGACCTATACATACCTGGGCGTGCCTCAAAGCCGCATCCAGGACGTAATATCAGTAGGCGTTGAACAAGGTATCTGCGACTAACATGCCTGACGTCCCGGTTCTACTCTACTCGTGTGAGGTGGTTCAATGGATGAAGGACGAGCTTAAGGCCCTGGATGTCACCACACTTAAGATCACGCATATGCATAAAAGCTTTCATATCAATTTGTCAGTTCCACGATTATACATTCCACGCAGTCAAGGCGGCCGCGGACTTCTAAATCTCCTGTGTCTTCATAATCGAATTGTTCTGAGTACATCTGACTCACTTTGTGTATGATATGATTCTATAGAAATTCAGAAACACATAGACACTTTGATTCACTGATACAGATTTAAGGTACACTACGTCATACTAGAACGTGTACATTTTCAGAAAACCAAAATTAATGCATTTAATCATCAGTTATCAACCGAAAAAGTTCACTTCACCAATCGGAGGCATCAATCTTACACGATAACGACAGTTACAGTCAATCAGAGCAAATTTTATTAACCAAATCAAGCAAAACACGGAGAGCAACTCACGCGCCGATGTTCAGCCTTCAGCCATCTTGGCTCACTTTCGTTGTTCACTACTTTATCATTTGCAGTGAAATGTTGACGTTTATGGTTTTAATTTGTAGAAATCATGTTAAATATCGTGATGGTGATAAAATTCGTGTTTTTAAATAAGAGGAGTTGGGTCATTTGCATCCAACATGTAGTTCCACTTTTTTCGAACAATTTTTTCAAAAGTTTTGCATTTATATTACAAAATTCTGAAAAACCTGTACGAAAAATTAATCTTAAAGCACATTTGATTCGTTTCGATGTGGTGCTACTATCACGTCACACTACCCCCACCTTATGGATTTTTAATGAAAGTCAATCAATTTCGTTATTAAATTTCTAAAAAAAATCAGTAATTCGTAGAAGGCCCGAAAGAAATTGTGGACAGAAAAAAAAATTGTGATTTCAAAACTTGTGCTGCTGGTGTCACACACTTACAATCTGGCACTCATGCCCGCGAAACAAAACTTCGCAAGTAGTTGTCTCAAAAATTATATTACATATGTAATAAAATAAGATGTGTTAATTATCCATCTCAAGTTGAAACTTAACAAGGGAGTTTATCAATTTAAGAAAGCAATAAATCATTCTTTTTTCCTCTTCTAGTCTAGAGCTCCTCTTGTAAAAGTGGCGCAGAACTTATCTTGTAAACGTGGCTCAGTAGGCTCCTTCTTGAATACATTGGATATTACTTATTAGTCTTTCTATAAATGTGGCTCATAAATCTGGATTAGAACTCTCCCTGCTATTTACTGTGGTACCTTTTCCGCGAACGTATGTCGACTATCGAGTGTTACTACTCGCATAATGCGGCGATTTTTACAGTGTACGCTGCGAATTTTGATCATTCAAATCTTTGTACCTTTTTTATATATTGCATTGCCAGAACGATGTTTCCTAAATAAGACATGAATATGAAGTATGTGATGAGATTTTGAAAATGTGTAATAGATGTACTGCAAGAAACGCAATAAAAATAAAAGTCAACAACTTGATATTTTTGACTTACAGGAAATTGCGGACCCATTGATGGATCTGAAGCAAGGAATGGAAACATTGAGAGTGAATAAAACCTTTCGCGGAATTCTGAGCACGCTTCTCTCAATAGGGATATTCCTCAACGGGAATAAGGTTGGTATTATAATCCCTTAAATTAAAACAGCCTAATCTATTTTAGACGTGTGATTTTCCAGTGGCAGAAACATTAACATCAATGTGGTTTACCAAGCGGAAACCGAAGTTTTCCAATTGGACGAGTTGAAGACGTCATAGTTCTATTGGATTGTAATTCATGGAGGCAAATGTTAACATTTGATCAAATATACTCACGAAATGAAAGAGGATGATATTTTGCATCTTCAGCGGTTTCAAAATAAGACACTTTTTTTATCTAAGAAGAAACCTGAGATTTTTTTCCTTCATAGATTAGAAATAAAATTCTTATTCGTTACTCATGAAAATAAGCGTTGCCCGACGATGTCAGTGAGAGGTTCAAACAACTTGAAACAAAAAGATAATACGGTCAGGTGAGACCGATTTTAATTAAACGTTGTCTACGAATAGGATTCCGTGTGTGATTACCGTTCTTTAGCATCCTGCACAAAATTTAAGACCACATCAACAATAATAGATGTAGCCTTTTTTGACAAAAATCGATATATATGTATACATATATATATATGAATCACTTTTAAAAAAGGTTAAATAACCATCTGGCATTTTTCGTTTCGGAAAATTGAGTCTATCTCCCTCGGAGCCTTCGGCAGGGCAGGGTCGCAGCCAACACCGTAAGAGCGATAAAGATGGTAATAAAGCACTCTGAGGGTCACATCATGTCTGTAGAGAAACGTCGCACAGTGGACCGTTTTTGAAATTCTGTCTCAAAATCATAGAACTTTGGATCGGAATGACCTGGAGGCATATTTTCTCAAATTAAAAAAACAAACCTTTCTCAATATAGAAAAATCATAGAGAAAGTAAAAAAATAAAATTGCGGCCTTGAAAATCTGTGTTGAAGATGGGATTTTTGTTAAAAAATCGTTTATTGAATACCAAAAATGCTTAGATTTTACATTTTATGTGCCATACATGTTTTTATATAGATTTTTGCATGCTTAATCCGAATCTGACATGCAAATCGTTGTGAGACAAAATTTAAAATGGCGGAACCAATATGGCAGACTAAAATTGTAAAACTAAGCCGATTTAACTAAAATTTGCTGCAAGGTGGTTTTCCAGGTCGCTGATTACAAATCGAAGGTCAAAAATTAAAAAATTCGGAATTGCGGATCCAATATGGCGGACGAAAATTGTAAAAGGAAACCGATTTGACTGAAATTTGCTACAAGGGGGTTTATCGGGTCGCTGATTTCAAATTTGGGGTCAAGATTTAAAAATTAAAAATGGCGGATCCAATATGGCGGACCAGCATTTTAAAAGGAAACCGATTGACTAAAGAATTCTACTGGAGGGTTTTTCGGGTCTCCTGGTTTTAAATCCAGGGTCAAAATTGAAAAATTAAAAATGGCGGATCCAATATGGCAGACCCTAATTGTAAAAGGAAACCGATTTGTCTAAAATTTGCTACAAGGGTGGTTTTCGGGTCGCTAATTTCAAATCCGGGGTCAAATTGAGGAAATTCAGAATGGCGGATCTAATATGGTGGACCAAAATTATAGAACCAAATTTACTCGACTCAAAACAGCCTATCGGACTTCCGTTTCCTGCGTGAAAGTGTATGGCAGCGGTGAAATTTGGTGCTGAGTTTTTCTGATAATTCTGGTGAAATTGGAGGTGAGTGGATTGTGGATGTTTATAGAAGGGTTCGTTTGTGAGGGATTGATTGAAAGATTAAAGGATTGACAAGGGTGTGAGGATATTTTTGGGGCTCAAGACAGATTTATGTGGAAGTTGAGGATAGGTGGGCTTGAGGATTGTGACAGGGTGGGAGGACCAGGTTGGTCGTAGCGTATCGTAGCAGGGCAGGGTAGAGAAGGAGAAAGGCAAGGCAGGTAGACGCGACGGTAGATGGAGACAGAGAACGATAGAAGCGGGATCTTTTGAATTGCATTCACGGCTAGCAGAGCAAATACTAGCAATGAAAACAGGGATTCAGATCAGGATGTTTTCAGTACACCGAAAGAGGAGAACAAAGAAAGGAGGGCAAGGGGCAAGTATCGTAAAACAATGGAAAAGGATAGATTGAGGGCGAAAAGCGTGGGATCAATTGAGGCATTCATTTAAAGGAAGAGAGGGGGGAGGGGATGCAGTGAAGTCAAGGAAGATACAGGTCAAGCTTGAAAAATTCAAAAATGTACAGAACGCCGCCGGAAAAACATAGTTTTGTAGAGAAGGATGAGAAAAATAAGGAAACAGAAGGAGATATAGCTGAGGCTAAAGATCCGATGGAAATGGAAAGATTGAATGAAATGCGCGAGATGATGATAGAAGTAATGGAGATGTATATAGAAAGGCAGGAGAAAACGGTGCAGGAAACAAGGAAAGAAATTAGACAGGAAATGGCCAAACTTAGGAAACAAATGAGGAAATGGGAGGAAGTCAGGGAAAAGCTAAAGAAAAGGATGCAGATGTTGGAGCAAAGATTAAAGAAGAAGGAAGGGCCTAATAAAAGGGTATATGAGTTGGAAGGTAGAATAAAAAGAATTGAACGCGCAAACCGTGAGTTTGGAGGTGGAGAGAGTGGGAATTAGGAGAAGGAAAGGCTGAGAAAAATAGAGCAAAGAATAGAAAAGAAAGAGAGAGAAGAAATAAAAAGAAACATAGTGATAAAGGGTCTAAGATTTGAGGGGAAGGAGCTGAGGGAAGGAGTGCAAGAAGTACTAAAGAGAATTGATGCTAAGGTAGAGGTAGAGGAAGTGCGAAGTGTAGGAAGGGAAGAGCGAAGAGGGGAGAGAATGATACTCGTGAAACTAAAGAAATGGGAATATAGAAGGGAAGTTATGACAAAGAAGAGGATGTTATATGGAAGCTCGGAGAGAATAGAGGATGATTTGACATGGGTAGAAAGGAACATGCAGTATAAGTTAAGGAAAATAGCGGAAGAGAAAAGAGAAAAGGGAAGAAGAACATGGGTTAAGTGTAGGAGAATACAGATTGAAGGTGTATGGTGGAATTGGGACGAGGAGAGGGAAGAGATAGTAAAAAATAAGGTGTCGGGAAACTTGGAGAGAAAGGAACGGGATGTAAAGAAATAAGAATTAGTGAGGAACAAAAAGATACGAGAAACGAAAGTAAGGAAGATTGGAGGATATGCCACTGTAATATAGCAGGCTTAGAAAGAAAGGATAGGGAGTTTATGAAAAATTTGACACAACGGGATGTAGTAGTAATGATGGAGACGTGGCTAGATGAAAAGAGGTAGGAAAGAGTAAGGGGCAGATTACCAAGAGGTTACAAATGGTAGGTTCAAAATGCAAAGAGGAGAAATAAAAAAGGCAGAGCAATGGGAGGAATGGTGATGGGAGGAAAGAGGTGGAAGATAGTGAGGGTTTATGTGAACGGTGATACGCAGGAGAAATCAGAGGAGATGAGAGAACTGATTGAAGAAAATATGCAAGAGAGTTGGCTAATAATAGGAGGTGATTTTAATGCCAGAACAGGAGATAGAGGAGGTAGCGAATGGGACGGAGAGCAAGGAAGAAAATCCAAAGACAAGATACTGAATGGGGAGGGAAAGAAGTTGTTGAAGAGCCTAGGGGAGATAGGATGGTTTAGCCTAAACGGAAGTATAGAGGGGGATGAGGAAGGTGAATATACACGTTCAGGATGAAAGAGGGGAACGGTAATTGATTATGTGGTAGTGGGCGACGAAGTAAGGGAGAAGGTTAAGAAACTAGAGGTGGGGAAATCTATAGATTCGGATCACTTTCCCATAATAGTGACGGTAGAGGGAGAAATGAGTCACAACAAAAAGGCTAAAAAGGAAGCAAAAGTAAAAAAAGCAGGAAGAGGGGATTGGTCAATGGAAGGTAAAGAACAGTTTAAAGAAAAAGTCAGGAATATCAAAATGGGGGATGGAAATGTAAACGAGGAGATGGGAATAATGGTAAGAGAAATAAAGGGAGCATTAGATTGCACAAGCAAAAAAGGAGTTAGTGAAGGAGGGGATAGAATTGGATGGGATGGGGATTTTAAACAGAAGAAGAAGGAAGTGAGAAGGGTATTAAGAAAATGGAGGAAAGCGACAAGTAGTGGATAATAATATAGGAGAAAAAAGAAGGGGTATACTGAGTTGTGTGATCAAAAAAAAAGAGGAGGAAAATAAAAGGATTGAAGAAGAAGCGGAGAAGGCTAGGACGAAAGAAGAGGTTAGGATGGTGGTAAATAAAGAGAGAAGAAGAAGCGAAAGAGTAAACCAGGACATTGAGATGATAGAATGGAAAAAATATTCCCTAGAATTACTAGGAGGGGTCGAGAGGAAATTTAGGAAAGGAGGAAGAGATGGTAGGGAAACAGATGAGGAGGAGGACATTACAAGAGAGGAAATAGTCAAGGTATTAGGGATGATGAAAGATGGAAAGGCACCTGGTATAGATGAGATTCCAAATGAAGTATGAAAATATGGGGGGACAGAATTAAAGGAATGGGCATGGATAATGTGTACTAGAGTATGGAGAGGAGGGGGGTGGCCAAAGTTATGGAAAGAAGGTGTAGTGATACCAATAGTGAAGAAAGGCAATGGGGAGGAGGTTGAAGATTATAGAGGAGTGACACTAATGCCAACACTGTATAAAGTATACGTGACTGTTTTATCGGAGAGGTTAAAAAAAGAAGTTGTGAAGAAAAATATAGAGCCACCGAATCAGACAGAGTTTAGAAAAGGGATGGGTGTGATGGACGATATATGTATATGTTCCGAACTACTCAGTGAATAAGAGGATTAAAAGGGAGAAAGGGGCAATGATAGCAGTGTTCGTGGACTTGAAGGCGGCGTTTGACTCATCAGACCAAGGCGAGGTAGAAAAAGCTATGGTGAAAAAGGGGATAAGAAAGGGATTATTAAAGAGAGTATCAGAAATTTTTAAAGAGACAAAAACTCACTTGTGCAAAAGCCCACTTTTATTTAATATATTAATATTAGACTTGGAAGAAGAAATGAAGAGAAAGGGTGGGGAGGAGTTAGGATAGGGAACGAAAAGATGTATACACTGGCAAACGCAGACGATATAGTGTTGATGGCAGAGGATGAAGAAGGGATGGCGGGCTTAGCTACCGGATTAGAGAAATACTTAGATGGAAAAAAGTTGAATTTAAATGTAGAAAAGACAAAGATAATGCGGTTTAGAAAAGGAGGGGGAAGAAAGAAAGAATGGACTGGGAGATGAAAGGGAAAAAAATTAGGAGAAGTGAAAGAATTCAAGTATTTGGGATATACCTTGCAAGCAAATAGAGAGCATAGAGCTCATATGAGAGAAAGGATGAAAAAAGCAGCAGGGGTAATGAAACTGATATTAGGAATAGGAAAAAGAAGATTTTAAAAAAATTGGAGAAGGAGAATGTGGTTATTTGATACGCTGGTATGGACGGTATTAGGTTCTGGAGCAGAGATATGAGGATGGAAAGAAAGGAAAGAGATTGAAAGTTTACAAGAAAGGTATATAAGGTGGACGCCAGGGGTAGACTCGAGGACGCCGGGATATATGGTGAGAGAAGAAGCGCAAAGGGATAAATTAAGTACTAGAGCGGGAAAGTGGGCATGGAATTTCGAGACGAAGCTGGGAGAGGGAAAGGGAGGGGAGTTAGCAAGAAAGTGTTTGATGGAGGTAGAAGAAAGGAGAGGGAGGGCGATTGAATTAACGAGATGGGAGGAAGAAAGGAGGGAGTTCTTTAATGATAGAGATGTAGAAGACGGGACTGCAGTCAACTATGAAGAAGTGGAAAAATGGGAGAGAGAAAGACAATTAATAGAAAGATGGGGGATGATTGAGGAATCAAAATATAATATATGGTATAAAATAATAAAAAAGGAAGGAGTACCAAAGTATTTAGAAAAGGGATAGGGAGAGAAAAGATGGACAAGAATAGCAAGATTTAGATTCGGAAACAAGGTAAGGACAAGTATGTATTGGGAGAAGAAAGATAACAGGAAGTGCAGAATATGTGAATGGGAAGAGGAAACATGGGAGCATGTATGGCAAGTATGTAGGAGAGGAATGGAAGATAAAGGAAGCTAGCAGGAGAATGTGGTAAGGATTCTAGGTGAGGATGGTTTGGGGGAAGAGTGGATGAAGGAGATAGAGGATGCTAGGGGAGCAACTGAAAAAGAATGAAAGAATGGATGCAAAAAATGGCAAAATGTAGGTACAAGAGAAGTGAAAGAAAAAGGAAACGGAAGTTGCTCAAATTAGAAGCGTAAAGATTTGTAAGTAATCAGAATGTAATAGCATAAGTAAATTAAGATGCGTTTTCGTTATCGCTCTCTCTCCCTCTCTCTCTCTCGCTTGCACGCTCGCTTTCGATCACTTGTTCGCTAACACGTCCCAAATTGCGTCCCAAATTGCGGATAAGATTTTATAAGACATGTAGAAGGAAGTGTTGTAAGAAATGGAAGTCATGTAAACCCTTAGGGGACACATTGTGAATAAAGAAGAGATAGCCTATCGAAGGGTTTTCAGGTGGCTGATTTGAGATCCAAAGTCAAAATTCCAGAATTTAAAAAAGCGGTCAAATCTGGTTTTTTTTGCACAATTTTGGTTTACCAGTTTCAATTTTTCAATTTTGACCCCGGATTTGAAATCAGCGAACCGAAAAACCCCCTCGTAGCAAATTTTAGTCAAATCGGTTTCCTTTCAAGATTTTTTCTGCCATATTGGATCTGCTATTTTGAATTTTTTATTTTGACCCCAAATTTGAAATCAGCGACCCGAAAAAATCCCCTTGTAGCAAATTTTAGACAAATCGGTTTCCTTTTATAATTTTGGTGCGCCATGTTGGATCCGATATTTTGAATTTTTAAATTTTGACCTTGGATTTGTAACCCGTGACTTGAAAACCCACCTCCTAACAAGTTTCAGTCACATCGGTTTCGTTTGACAATTTTAGTCTGCCAAATTGGCTCCGCCATTTTGGATTTTGTCTCACAACGATTAACATGTTAGATTCGGATTGAGCATGGAAAAATTAATATAAAAACATGTATAGTACATCAAATGTAAAATCTAAGCGTTGGTGGTGTTCAATAGACGATTTTTTTTGCCACAATTCCATCTTCAACACAGATTTTTAAGGTCACAATTTTATCTCCACTTTCTCCATAATTTTTCTATATTCGTTCCTGCAAGACACCCAGATAGTATGTGTTGGTTCACAGCGAGTGCACTAGACACTCTGCACTTTTTGCTGAAAACTCCTTGACGTAAAATACGGTAAACTAAGGTGGAAATGACACCGTCCTGGAATGCGAAAATGAATCCCCTCTGTACCTGAATTAAGTCCTGGTGATCTGAGGAAAGCAAAAGTTTCTTCCTTCGTCCTTCTTCATGATTTTTTATAATCAAAAATCTGTTGACTGTGTTGAAATAAGCACAGCTTTATTTTGCGTGAAGCGCCGATAAGAGAAATAACAATGGGATAAACGCCGAATACGGAAAAATAGCATTCGATCGCTTACTACAACGTTTAATTTTCAATTTCATTTTCATTCCGGAAAATAAGTTCTTATGCTAATAAAAAAAAATTTCAGCCGAATAGTTCAATTTTTAATAAAAAAAACTAATTTTCAACCGAAGGAATAAAATTTTTACCAAAAGGATTAATTTTCTACCACAAAAAAAAAATAATTTTTAACCGAATACATACATTTTTAACCAAAACGGTTAATTTTCTACCAGAAAAAGGACATTTTTGAAAACAAAATAGATGAATTTTCAAATAAAAAAGATAAATCTTTAAGAAAGTATAAAATAGTTTAATTTTCAATTGAAGGAATAAGGCTTTGAGTGAATAAACTAAATTTCCAAAGAAAAAGTTAAATTTTCGAGAAAGAAAAAATTTAACAAAAAGGTTAAATGTCTAGAAAAAAACTTTCGACAAAAACTTTCGTTCAAATTTTAATTGCAAAAAGTAACTTTCAATAAAAAAAAACAACTAATTTTCAACGAAATAAGTGAATCTTCAGCCAAAAGGTTAATTTTCTACCAAAAAATAATAATTTTCAACCAGATACATGAAATTTTGATAAATTATTTTATTTTTTAATGAAATTCTTAACCTAATAGTTGAATTTCTAAGCGAAAAGTGGATAAGTCACCAAGAAGATTAAAATTCTACCACAAAATACAAAGTTTCAACAAAATAAATGAATGAAATGAAGTTTGAACCTAAAGGATTAATTTGTTACCGAAAAGAGATTGATTTTCAATGAAATACATTAACTTTCAATCAAAAAGGTAAATTAGTTACCAAGAAGATTAATTTCTTACCGTATTCAAACGATTCAAAAATAATGAAAACTTATAAGATATTTTAGGAATTTTGATTTCAAAAGATTTTCTTGGATTTCGAAAAAGAGTAGAAGATTTTGAAAAAAAATGTTTGAATTTGGTATGGTTAAAAAATCAACAACAAAAAATCTACTAAATTCAAGAAATATTTAGAAGATTTTAAAGGATTGAAAAAGAATTTCGAACTGTAAAAGGTTTTTAAAAAATGCAGATTTTTTTTAAAGATTTCAAACCAAAACTTGAGAATGTTTGAAAGAATTTTGGAAGGTTTTAAGCGAATAAAGAAATTTTCTTGAAATTTCTAGGAGAATTTGGAATATTATAAGACAATTCCTTTATATTTCAAATGGTTTTTCAAAATTTCAAGAAAAATGCGAGTTAGCTAAAAATATTTTAAGGAATTTGAGAGGTTTTGAATATTCAAAAATCTTTTCTAATTTTCTCAAGAATATTATAAATTTTATATTCATATAAACGTAACAAGAAACTGATAATACTTCATTCCTTGTGAGTAATTTCAATATTTGTGTGACAAAAAAAGTTCAAAAAGCCTTCTGTGTTACATGACAATATTGTTTCATTTATTTATATACAGTACTTCATCTTGAACAACCTTTTCATATTCAGAAAACGTCTGTCATGTTCTTGACCATAGTAGAAAAATGTTACGTAACTGCGGTTAGTGGTGACGGGGGCCAAAGGAAATGTTACGGTCTATAACATGGAGAAGGGGGGGGGGGGGGTAAAGAGTTTGAAATCAGCGTTACATTATATGTGAACGCTCCCTTAGCTTAAAAATCGAGGTATCAACGAACCTGTAAGGAACAGTTCTTAGCTTGCAAGGAAAAAATCATCCGAGAAGCTATCGCACTGGGCGCTTCTAGCGCCACTAGACACAACGAGCTTATCACTAGCTTACAAAAAAAATAGAGTAACTCCAACTTTACGAATAACAATCGCATCTTGCGTTGAGGTTATTCAAACAGGTTCATAAGACAGATTCCTTATTTTAGTTACTTTAGCGTCACCGATATCGAAAAATCAGAGCTCAACGTCCATATAATGCTAAACGTTATCTCGCTGATTTTAAAGTGGTTTACCCCTCGTTTTTGGGATCTTGTATACATCTCTTCAAAAAGTCTCTACTTCGTTGGGTGTGTTTATGACAGGAACAGGGAGATCGTTAAAAGGCGCGATGAGTCGGCGAATAACGGTTGATTCTTCCTCTTCTTCATTCTCCTCCTTGCTTCACATAATACCCGTATTTCGTCAGCTATATGCTGCTTGCTTGTCAGCAGCATTGGCTTGTTCAGTGTGTGCTTGAAGATCCTCAGTTCTTGGGCGAACATTCGAACCCTTTCGTGATCGGTCTACCAGATTTCATGTATTCAATCACATACTGAATACGGGACGCACTCTGTCTTGCCATCGAATCTTCTTGTTCATTTTATCCAAGCGTCTTTTGGTCTTTCGATTCATTGTCGGTTTTAGCCTCTGATTCAAATCAGCCAAAGCTCTCGCAGCACCATAGACTGAGCAATTGATGGTCCAGAGGTCGGACTCTTCCGAAATATCCTCACGAGGGAATGTATCCATTTCAGCCATGTCTTGGGGCTTAGGAGAAACCTATGGATGACTTTTTTTTCGGAATATTTGTCTCTGATAATATGCAAGTATTTCGCTTAGAAAATTAAATGTAATCGTTGGAGCACTATTTTGATCATTGACGTCTTATTTAGAAGAATAAATTTATAATGAAATTGTATTACTCAAGAGTCATTTAGCACCAAAGCTTTAGTGAAAAATATCATATGGACAATGTTATAATATTTTTAATGTGGGACCTTCAAATTAAATTTTTTTGAATGTTAAAAAGCTTTTTTCAACTAGCTGCATAGATAAAGTATGGTTTTCAGAATGATAAAGACACAAAAATAATGTCAATCATTATATTTTCAAACATCTCTCTGTCTGAGATATTGAAGTATTCAATAAATCTATCAAATTTCTTCATTTTACTTATACACAATTTTCAGATGTCGTGACGATGCTTAATTCAACAAAAAATTAACACTGCAAAAAATTTCGGGAATTGTCTCAACAATTTTGTAGGTAAAATTCCCTATTTTTACTAGGGAAATTTATTTTTCTATAAAATTGGAAATTTTTCAAATATTTAGTGAAAATTTATGTTTTTGAAGGTATGATCGTTACGTCTTGAAAGGAAAAAACTTACCTGGTTAAAATAATTGATTATAAAAAGGCTTTTACGTTTTTGGAACGAAATTTAGGACTTCGAAACAGGGGACGATTTTACTTCGCTGGAATTGCTTTTAAGTTTTAGTGCACTGGAGACTCCCAGGTAGCGGAAACTCCTCATTCAGATCTCCACCTTCAAATAAAGGAAGACCTTTAAGACGAGATTTCAAAGAAATTTAAATATGATGAGTTATTAACTCATTGAATTACACTCAGCGATTATATCTTCCAATTGGTTCACTATTTACTCTTTTTCAAACCTGGGCGAGTAACTATTTTGGGGATACACTGGATAATTTGAAGATTCCTTGACAAACTGGTTTTCCGAGTTGATTGAATACTCTTCTCGTTCACTCACAAAAGTGCTATTACTGGTCAAGAAGAGTCGCACCACCGTTGCGATGGTTGACAATGAGGATTTGCCAAACGAGTCCATTAGTGGGCCAGTAGAATCAGCTCCCCTGCTGGTACTCAAGAGTAATGATGGATGACAATGGAATTGTCAAAAGGATCTTGAGGTTTTAGTTTTATTTTCTTTAAAAGGAAGTGAAATTCTAATCGAATTCAGTTCGATTGAATTTCCGAAGCACAACACTAACTGATTCTACTTTATTCTTTGAATTTGTATTGCGACTGGATTTCCTATGTAATTTTGAGCAGAGCTTCCGGCCGATTTCAAATTTGGATATAAACTTATGTTCTAATTCTCATCTTGGGATTACATATTTCAGATTCCATTGTGATCAGAACCAAAATCGTAAAATGAAAATCGTGAAAACGAAACTCGTAACAATCAAAATCGATTAATATCCAGGTGTCTAGAGTTAAAGGCGTATACTCGGGGGTGCAGTACCTTGAGTTCAAGGAACTGGTCATTATGCCACCCTCCTTAATGTTTTGTGGCTGATTTTTATGAGCTGCGGCGGACGATTCGTAATCAAGAAGTCATTGTATTTTCGCAGTGTATTGAAAAGTTAGGATGTCCAAACTGCGTGGTTAGTGATGCGGAGTCCAGAGTATTGATTTTATCATGATATATACAAAAAAATATTCACGAGTTTGTGCATGTTTATAAGAACATAATTCTTTTGTGTCATAATTATCAATATAAATTATAAGTATGTATATAGCGATTAACAATAATATAAGTATAAATAATATAGTTATGATACGTCACAGGACGTCACAATATTACCATAATCTATTGTAATTTTACCAATGACTTAGGGAATAAAAAATCCCCATGAAGTTTCGCGAATTTTCTCACTATTTGAGTAATTTCACCAGTATAAAGTGGAAAATTACCCGGAACATAACAGGGAATTGTTTCCTAATCATTGGCAATTTTCCTGTTAAAATTGAAAAAAAAATCTGTTTCCAATATTTGTGGGAAAGTACCGTTTTTAAAGGTAACATTTTTATTATTTATTGTAATTTTCCCATTGAATAAGGGAATGAAGAAACACTATAATATTTTTGGAATTCCAAATCTTCAGTCATTTCACCATTCGGAAGTAGAAAATAATTACATCCAAATAGTAATTTTAGAATCTTTTCATTTCTCATGTATACGTGAAGTAATGGAAGTTCAAATGAACATTTTTATTTGAACTTTCTTAAACTTAACTTAATCAATATACTTATGTTTTAATTTTTCTCCTTAGGAGCGCCACCTGTATCATTAGCAATAAATCTCATGCTGATTTCTGATTAGAAACTTATTGAAATAATTTTTTAAAATGATTCCTCTCAAACCTAATACAAAACTGATACGTACTATTAATTCATATGAAAGAATATTGTATTTAAAATGGATTATTACAGGCCTGAAAGCAACTTGAAATGGCCCTGAACCTGGGTTTTTTCAATTACAAATTTCTGACCTGCAACCTCGAACCCAGAGGGAGAGGTTGTAAAATGCCAAAAATTTGAAAATGGAAAATGTTTACAGCATTCATTTATCAGTTCTTCACCTGACACCAAGTGCAGTAGTGAAATAACCGATTCCGTTCTAGTGGAACATACTGTCATCAACTTACTTTCATCATCAAAAAGGTACGTTGCGTTTTTAATAATTTTTTCCATAATGTGCGAAAAAGTGCCAGTTTTTCCACCTGTTTTTGGTGTAAAAAGTGACCGACTTTTGGTCGATGACGTGGCGCATGCGCAGTGCCGACCTTTCCGGGCAACAGTGAAAAAATTGGACGGACACAGTGAAAAAAGTAAATGGACGCAGTGAAAAAAGTAAATAAAGTGCAAACTACTTCGTGTTACTCCGGGTGTGTTCGTGCGGCCTCGGGTGTGCTCGTGCATCGTGCGCAGCCAACTTTATTTTATTTTCCGACTCCGTCCCTAACCTAAAACACCGTCAGTTTCTCCGAAAATACGGTGTTATTGTTGCGTCAATCGACAAAAAATCACCTTCTTTTTAAACAAGAAACAGGTAAACAAAAACTAGCACTTTTTAAACAAATTATAGAAAAAGTATCGTGTCCTACACATTGAAAAAGCGACGATTTTCCAACTTGTAGCACAAAATACTATTTATAAATAAATGAGGTGAAAAATGCAAAATAAGTACATAAGTTATTTGACCTGAGGATTGGAGGGCTCATTTTATTATTTTTCACCCGAATGTTTTAAAACGCAATTATAATTTGCTACCGGGATTTTAACATTAGGGAGAAAATTACTTACCTTCACAAATGACAGACCAACGTGTTTGCGTATTCGAATGCCTGAAAATTTGAAAAGAAAAACCAGAAAAATGTCTGGTGCTTGGCACCAGAGACCTGTGGAGACACCAGTGGATGAAATTTAATGAAATAATTTCATATTCAAAAAGCTAACTCAGGGAGAGTGATCCGCGGGGACGTTCATTGAGCAAGGTTATATGATAACCGTTTATTTTTCAGCCCTCTGGCCTTAAAAAATTGACTTGCTTACATTTCCAATTTTACAGATTTTTCTTAAAACTAACCCTTAAAAACTAACATCCATCCATTCCTTATCTCTAAGCTGCACGCTCTTATTGCCTTGCCTTCCTCGCTTCGCCTCGCTCGCATGTCCATGCTTTTTTCGCATTGCCTCGCTTGCCAACCTCTGTTTTTGCTCTAGTACCTACCCATGCTACTGCCACCCATGCTACTGCCACCCATGCTACTGCCCTTTTTCCCCCCTTTTCATGCAACAATACCTCCATGCTTATCTCACTTCTTTCCACCACCACGTACTCCTCCAACCACTGATCCACTCTTGCATCCCCCTTTTCACACAGTTCACACATCCTCTTCTCCTGAGAGAGCCAGATTTTATTGAAACCCTCGATTCACCCACACCTCATCCTCGCTATAAGCTCCTGACTTCCTTTCTCTCGCTTCTCGCATGAATATTGCGCTCTTGCCCTTGGCATAATCCACACATAGTTCCCGTTGAACCTTGACTCTCTTATTCTCTCTTCCCCTCCTGTCTTCTCTCTCTCCATGCCGTTTTCCTTAACCAAGTCATGAACCTTCCTTCCTTCCTCGTGCATCCTTCTCACTTCATTCATCTGCAGTCCATCCCTGCTAAAATACCTTTCCCTCTCAGCCTCCATCTTCCTACCCCCTCTCCTGTTCTTCTCACACCAACACTCCCCAACCATCCTACTTGCCCCCTTCTTCCAAAAATTTCGCCTCATATTTACACGCCCACTTTACATACCTCTCCTGCGTTCTATTTACCTCTTCACTTTCCTTCCACCCCCACACCTCTACTCCATACAATAGCACACTCACCACTAGCAAATCAAACAGTTTCATTCTCCGTCCAAAATCATCTGCGAATAGCTTCTTTCCCAACCCCCACACCTGCTCATCACCACATTTGCCCTCCTCACTCTCTCTTTTATGTGACCATCCACTCCCCTATTCGTCCGAAACACGAAGCCCAAGTAAACAAACTCTTTCACCTCCGGCACCTCCTTTCCCTTTCACTTCCACTCTCCTCCCTTATCCCTTCCCCTTCGTTTTCTGAACACCATAACCTTGGACTTTTCCGCATTCAGCCCTAACCCCTTCTTATCCAGGTATCTTCTCAACCTCTTCATCACCTCCTTTGAGGCCTCCTCGCTATTCGCCAGCAACACTATGTCATCTGCATACGTTAGTGACCAAATTCTAACCCCTCCTATCCTGACTCTTCCATAACCCCGGCCTTCAGCTTACTTTCCATATCCGCAATTAAAATCGCACAAAGCGTTGGGCTAAGTGGACACGCTTTCCCTAACCCCCTATCCATCCAGAATCCCTCCGAAATCCCCTCCCCTCCTCTTACCTTGTCTCCGGTCTCTTCATATATCTCCCTTACCCTCTCGATTAGGCCTCTCTGTACTCCCCTATCTCTCATCGCCTTCCACAACCTCCCCCTATCCACCGACGGAAACGCGCCTTTGAGATCCACAAAAAACGCGTACACTCGCGTCCCCTTCTTCGCTCATTCTCTATCCATTGCGTGCTGCAGAACGTAGATATTGTCGATAGTATTCCTACCCGCCCTAAATCCCGCCTGCGTCTCCGGCAATATTCCCTTCCCCTCGACATCCTTCCGCAGTCTCTCTGCCACCACCATCGCGCATATTTTATACGCCGTATTCATTAGCGTAATCCCTCTATAATTTTCCTGCCTATCTCCATCCCCTTTCTTACAAATTGGCACTATTGACCCTTCTCTCAACCCTCCTGGGAATCCCTCGGCCCTCCATACTTTCTTCACCAGTCTCCCCTCTACTGCGAATTCTTCCGTCTCCTCCCATCCTTGCATATTCATAACCACATAGTCTATCACCGATACCCCCCTAAGAATCTCCCCCTCCTTATTTATTATCTTATCCTTCGATTTCCTTTCGAAGCTCTCCCCTTCCCTATAAAGTCCCCCTTCGCTCCCCATCCTCGCATTAAAGTCCCCACCCAGTACCACCATAGCCTCCTCTCTTTGGCCCAGCAGGTCTTCCACCCTTTCTCTAGTTCTTTCCATCCCATTCTTATTGTACACTGTCAAAAACTTACACGTTATCCCTCCTATTTTTATTTGCCTCATTTGCACTCCCGCCCCCTCTTCCTCTCCATGAACTTTTTCCTCTAATTCACCACTAACCCCAGTTATAATTCCCCCACTGGCCCTTACTTTCTTCGTCACTCTGACCGCCTCCTGGAGTCTCCACCTATACCCCCTTGGCAGCTTTGGCTCCATTCTATCCTATTCCTTTTTTTCTCCCCACGTTTCTAACAGGCCCACAATATCAAATTCCTGGATATACCGCCAAAACTCCTGGTCCTTCTTCTTTACCCCTGCTACGTTGCAGTATAGCACCTTCACTTCTCCTCTACCCTGCATTACCCCCATCACCCTACTCCTTACGAAACCAAATCTTCTGTACTTTCTGTAACACCTCTTTCTCCTTGTCCCACACCCACATCTTCACGTCTACTCTTATTTTCCGATATCCTAGCTTCGCCGATCTCCCTTCTCTCCTCTCCCTCCTAGCTCTGTCGTACAGCATTTTCTGCACATCCCTTTCCTTTCTCGTCAAATCGTGATCGATGGTAACTTCCTCATCCTGAATCCTGTTCTGATTTCGCATTACCCCCAACTTTTCTTCCCAGCTCTCCAACTCCACAACCGCCTCTTCCTTCTCCTTCCTCCCCTCCAACTTAATTTTCCCTACCCTGCCTTTAACCCACCCTATGCTCTGTAGCAGCTCTTCCACGCCCTTCCTTTGTCCTCCACTCTTTAGCTTCAACCCTCTTATCACGATATTATTTCTCTTGTTTGCCTTTTCTTTTCTCTCCATTCTTACCTCCGTTACCCTTATCCTTTCCCTATCCGCCCTCTCCTCCTTTTCATTCCTACGCTCTCCTACTTTATCTTCTATCATATTCTCTACCCTCTCCCACATAACTTTAATCTCACTCCCCCCCCCCCCCCAATCCCGTCTCCTACTTCCATTTCCGTCATGCCCTCCACTTTCTCAAGTCTCTTTTCCGTCCTTTCCTTCCACAACCTGATCTCCTCTTCCATATGTTTTATTTAAACTTCCTTCTCTTTCCTTTCCCTTTCTAACCCTTCTACTCTCTCCCTCAGCTCGTTCGCCTCCTTTTCCCATCCCTTATCTCTGATTCTCAAGTCCTCCCTCATGCTTTCCATCTGCTCCTTAGTCCCCCTCACTTCCTCCCTCATGCCTTCTCTCAGCTGTCTCTCTTTCTCTCCGAGAGATCCTCCCCGTCTCTTGTGCTCGACTCTCTCTCCCTTACCATCTCGCTTCCTTCGTTCCCACTGATCCGCCTTCTCCCTCTCCCCAAAGCGCTACTCGACCCCGAACCAAGCGCTGTTGTTTGTCGTGGCACGCGGAAAATTTCCTCCCCGTCTATTTCACAAACAGCACTGACATCACTCTCACTGCTTCCCTCCCGCTTTGCCGCCGGTAACTGGGACCTCTCCATGCAGTACCCACCGCAGCCGACAGATGTCTCTGAAGACTTGCCGCCAAATTTTTTCTTTATTTCCCTTCTTTTTTTTCTTTTCTATTCATCACAGCCCCTTCAGACACCCCTTTCTCTGCCTAAACATCCCCTAACTCTGCTAGAACCACCTTTGACCCCTCGAAGGCCCAAGACTCCCGACCACAAACTCCTCCGACTTCTTGCCACCCTGAACTCACTTTCTCTACCTACCTAAATTCCACCTCACACTCCACTCACACCTTCCACACAAATTCCGTAAAATCCTCTCACCATCTGTCACTAAACACATTCTCACTTCCGCCACCAACATTCAAGCCATCACAAATAACTATTCACGGCCTGGCAGAAAAGAAGAAGTCTGATAACACTGGAGAGTCAGCTGCCCATGTCATTGGAAATTTTCAAACTCATCAGCAGATTTTCTGAAGAGGATAACGTTTTCGCAGTGATTGTAAAAATGTTTTTCATTTTTCTAATTATTTTAAATATTCTTGCAATTGACTTTTTTATGTGAATATTTCACCGTACAATATATTTTTTCAGGAAGCAACAGCAAGGGGCGAATAGGTAATTCAATTGAGTGAATTAAAGCATCCAGTTCTCCTCATAAAAGGCGAATAGTTTTACTGAGTTCAATGTACATAACCTCCAAATAGATAAGGTTTGCTTTTTTAGGGAAAACATTATATGATGAGTTTCTGATGCTGCGTAGTTGTCGTTGGAAACATTTTTGTGGAGGAAATGGCATATTAGAGGGTAGAATCCTGCTTCTTGCAGTTCATTTTGTATATGAATACAATTATAAAAAGGAGGTCTCGTCATCATTAACATTTTTCGTAAGGTAAAATTGTATTTCTTTTGTTTTTCTTTATAGTGTAACGATTTCAAACTCCAAGTTAAAATATGAGTTTAATCTATTTTGTGTATTACAGGATGATCCCAGATCTGCAACTGACCGAGGAGCAGAAGCTGGACCAAGAACCATGAAGAGCCGCAAAATAAAAAAGGTTGCTCGAGTAACAAAATTGATAAGGGATGTTACTAAGTTCGGCTCAAGTTGATAGAGATTGGAGTTGAAATACCATTCGTGATCGCATTATAACTTATAACTTATAATTTATTTTCGTCGCTTCATTTTTTGATGTTCCATAATTTGTAATTTCGAACCTATTTTTCTTTTATTTTGTATTCGATATTTTCAGTTCATCATTCGCTTTTACAATAAAATTGAAACCTAATTAAAAGAAAATATGTTGCTGTTTTACTTAAGTGACCCGGTAATTTATTCATAATTAGATGACCTATCATCTAATTATCTATCTATCATATATAGATGGCAAAAAAAATTGGCTCATTCATCAGAAAATTTTCAAAGAATTATTTTCGGAAAAATTCCCTGTGCACTGGAAAAATTACCGAATTCGTTGTGTAATTTTCCCGAAGCTATTTCTGTGAAAATTAACGAATTAGCGGTTTTATTGCACTCTGAACATTTTCGGTAATTTTTCCGAAAAAATTCTTCATTTTGTCAAATCTGTTTTCTGCATAATTTTTCTTCTATAACTGATTAAGAAGTAACAATGTTATTTGCTAAGACTTTGATCCCGAGAAGCCGATTTTATTTTATTTTTTTAAAATTCGATATAAGCAACACACGTAGAAAAGTGTTCTTTTCAGAAAAAAAATTATTTTGACCAAGAAAAAATGCTTAGTATCAACTGAATAGTAATGAAAATCAATAAATTCGAAATCGAAGTACGTAAATAACCAATTTAATTAGTAACTTAATTGCAATAAACAATTTTCATAAAAAATTACTATAATATCCCATCTCAGCATAAAAAATGTTTTTTTTTTGTCTAGAATAGCTGAAACTTCTCACTGGGGTATTCATTTAGATTTAAATTGAAAAGAAACGTCCAAATCAGATAAGAATTTTGACCTGTTTACTGATTTATCCTCAAAAATCCAACCCTGAACCACCGTGCGTTTGTTGTTTAAATAAAATTTGAAGAAAAAAACATATTGGTTTCAGGGATCACTGATGAATTCAATCAGGTTCAATTAAGAAGAACGTCTGAATCGGATAAAAGTGGTGACCTTTGGAATGATCCGCGTGAATTTTCATGTCGGCCTGGCGGCGGAATGCGCATGCACGAACGTTACTGGGCTGGAAGCGGCTACATTAAGCCTGCTTCACGTGCATGCAATGGCCCGTTTTCGAGGGGGTCGTACAAAAATTTTATTTAAATGCCTCTACTAAGAAAACCTCGGTAAAACAGAGACGTATACATGGCTCCTTCTCACTGTTTCTTCACAATATACCAATGATAAACAGCGACTGCATGCGCACTTATTACAAGTACACTTATTTTAAGTTGCGCAGTTTTGTCACCTCCCACCACGGTCCCTGTACACTCTCCTTCGCATCTGTGGCTGACCAATGAAAAAAAGTTGCCGCAAGAGCGGGAAGCCTTGAATTGAGTATTTTTTCACGACGCCATGGGAATACGTTTCACGACGTTTTCGAGAAAACATGTTAAACGTAAAAGTAAATCAGATCAATTTGATCCGATCCGGGTACTCTCACCTCAAATTTCGGATAGTTGATTGTATTTCGCAAAATACTTGAAAAATATTACTATAAGACCTTTATAACGTACCTTTGTGTTTAGAATAAAAACTCACATGCAGTTCAAAAACGCGTGTGCTATGCTAACCTTCCTAACGGCTGCCATTTCCACGTCTAGCCTATAGCATTGCCGCGAAGCCATGCTGGAAAACTCGCTATTCCGCGAAATATTTGAGTCGTTTTTTGATCTATTATATTGAGTTTTAGTTGGAAAATTGTCGTATGTCAACAAAAACACTTGAAAGGCACTTGAAAAACACTCACACGCTAACCGACCACCACTTTTTCAACTGTCCAAATCAGGACCGTCTAAACCGTTTTCAATTGGAATACATAATGTTGCGCAATAATATACTGTACTGGGTATTCGCGTACGCGTTCCTTCCGAGTTACAACCGTCGCTCGCCCCTTGAGATGAGAAACTGCATGGGCCAGCAGTTCTAGGGATTTTTGGATGTATTCGTCTGAATTAATATTGATAGTATTTATTGATTTCAAATCGACCGCGGTTTTCGACACATGCGCAGTTGAAAAAGTTGCTTAGCGCAAGCGCAGCGATACAGGCCGGGGCAGCCAATGAACGTCGTCGATAAAAATAAACTGCCGAATCGCGGGTAGAGGTAGGGGCCCCTCCAACCTTAAAATAATTGGTCGGGTACGTTTCAAGGTCCTTAGAATAAAAGGAAGTTTACTGTACTTGCTTTTGCCTGGAGGTTTCCCTAGGGGAGAGGAAAACTGCAGGAAACCATCTCGTACACAACCTGGTCTAACGTCGCATATGGCCCCTGTCCGACTGCTATCCGCGCTACTCAAAATGAATGTTTATCGATTTTCTTCAAATTGTGGTACACTGTATTATTATATGACATTATTGTTGCTGAAAAACCATTGTCCACCATAGTGCATACTTTTTTCAAATTGAAAAATTGAATTCCGAATATTTCAAAACACTCATTCTCAGATTTTGATAAACTGTTTAAAGCTCAGAATTTCTAATTTATAAGCTTAAATGAATATGAAGGACATTTCATGAAATTTAAAAATATTAATTGAAATAATGATAGAATTGCAAAACGCGAGGAGTCTAAATTCAAAGTCTAACATGATGAAATCAAAAACAAATGAGAAACGCGGGGGTTAAATTCTGTTTTTAGACTTCTAGATTTTTGGAATTATATATTTGTTTCAATTATTTTCTCAGAATTTCATAGAATATTCATTATTATATCCATTCAGGTTTATAAGCTGGAAATTCTAAGCATACTTTTCATATACATTTCATCAAAATCTGAGGATACGTGTTTTGAGATATTCGAAATTGCAATTTTTAAATTTCAAAAGCTATAAAAAGACGTATATTAGGGTCATCCACAACAATTTTGTTTGCCTTATAATTGAATTTTTTTTATAAACTTTTGCTCCCAACAAATTAAAACGTGAAATTAAAACTCAATTTCTATTATTTAGTAATTTATAATAATTTATTAAAAAGTGATAAAATATCCACCGTAAATGTTGATTTATAAAAGAAAACATGTGGCCCCCTCACGGCTCGAAACACGTGGTGTAACGTCACGCGCCGTCAAAACCGAAGGAAATACATGGTCAGTTTGATAAAAACAATCAAAATAATTAATTATCAGCATTTTTTGGCAAAAATGGTTTATTTTTTTAAAGTATCAATATGCCTGGATGCGTTGAAGCAAGTTCGGATAATTTGCCAAAAGTGAGTACACTTATGATTAGTGATTTCTTCGCGAAGTGCTCCAGTTTCAATGTTGTTGTCACTCGAGGAGTGAAAGCGAAAAAGTAAGTAAACGGCATAAATGACGATAACATTTTGAAACATTTATTTTTATTCATTTACTTTATTAATTATATTGAGAATGATAATTGTTTCAGGCGAATCCTAACATATATGCAATACATGTCACATGTCACGCCGGACAATTTTGTACCATTTTTTCATTCCTCACCTTTGGGTATAGTTATGAATAATTTTCCTGGATTTTTGACAGACGTGTTCTTGTATTGAGGCACAAAACACCAATGGCAGCGCTGATTTTTTTGCATTTTTATGAAAAAAACGTGAATTGCCTGGCTTATTTACAAGCGTTTGGCGGCTAGCTACGTCACCCAAGATGGCGGAATGAGCGCGAAAGAAATAGGAATTTTAAATGTGTATAAATTTTTCTTTTTCAAATATAAATTAAAAAAAAGTTTTGTTTACACAATGCTGGTATTATTAGTGATTTTAGATCATATACTTTAATATGCGAACATAAAAAAAAGTTAGTGGATGACCCTTTTGTTATTATAAAAATTGTCGCAGAACACGATAAAATTTCGAAGTTCCGTTGATACAAATTTTAAATGCTTATTAAAAATGACATTTCATATCATTATCAAAAGTTTTAGAATAGTAAAAAACACGAAAAAACAAAATATTACACGAGGAAAAATTGTAATCGATACAAATTATTTATTTAAAAATTACTTTATTTATATTTCTGTTAACATTTCATTTCTTTTACATGTACACGATGTCGTATGCTAATAAACATGACTAATGAAAAAAAGAGTAAAAAAATTGTTGCTTCAACTTATTACTTATTAATTTTTTTTTTTTTAGTTGTGGCATATGATGATGGTTTTCTGATTTACTTTCAATTCTGTAGGTATAGAGTACTTAATGGTTAAGACCTCCGACTGCTAGGCGATAGATTCAGGTATAGATGCAGGTTTGAAACCCCGTAGCGTTACAAATTTTATATGTAATATAATAAAAAAAATTTAATAAATGTATTCATTCTAAGCAGGGCCATTAACATTTGTAGACAAAATACTCGCAATCAATAATCCTTTATTTTTTAAATACCTTTTTTGTTATATCTTGAGAGTATAATAATAGTGGTATTGTGCCAGTCTTGCATTTCCACCTCGGTAATAACCGACTAGACCCCGACTGGGATAAGTCGGGTCAACTGGCGGTTCTACTGGGAGCCGGTGTAATTTTTCTAACTGGCGGTTGCTCTCAGTGGGACCCTGCGGTGGTTTTTCAACCATTTTTCAATTAATATATAATTAATTGATATATTATATATATATATATATATATATATCAATCGGATTTACTCTGTCTTGATTGGCTCCCCGAACTCTAGGGTAGTCGGCATTGATGTCCGACCCATTGTCGGGAGCCCTGCGCGTTAAGGCTGGTACTCCGAGAGGTCGCCCGGTATCCCAGGTCACCGTTTGAGACACCTCACCGGGGTGCCATTCAGCTTTCGGCACCATTCAGTAGATATACAGGGGGGTTTCTGGATCAATTAGCATAAGTGAGTATCTGTGTGTGTGTGTCCGTGTGTATCCGTGTGAGGCTGGCATGGACACCATGCTGCTTAGCTTCTAGAACATTCTCCAGGGATCCTGGAGCTTCTGGAAAATTCTCGAAGTTCATCATGACGTCACAGAATATTTCGCAATTGTCAGAGCCGAATTGATGTAAACAGGTTCAAGAATGATCTATTGCTTCCTTTATAGATAAAACAGTCATATTTAAGGCGCAAATATGCAAGTGTGTATATATGTGAAATTTGATGTGACATCCTGTTTTCGTCTATATGAATTTGATTTATTCTCACGGATCAGGTTGCATCCGGTAGCTACTCCAGTTTTTCAGAATTTTACGAACGGAATTCATGAATATAAAACGCATCTTGAATTTTACGTAAAATAGCTTCAAGGTTACATTTTTTTCATTTGCCCTTGAAGTTACATCACAAAAACGTTTTCTTCTTAGTTATTAACCTTCATAATAATAATAATCCTCAGCTATAAGAGGCGCGAGCTGCAAACAAATTTCCAGTGTATTTCCAGATTCACCGTGCTAAGCTCCTGGAACATTTTCGAAGCTCATGATGACGTCACAGAATATTGCGCAATTGTACAAGCCGAATTCATGTCAAGACACGTTCAAGTTTATTACGAGAAAAACAAGGATGATTTATTGCCTTCTGGAAAAAATTTCTTTCGTCAACACCTTCCAAGGTTATTGTATTGACACATTAGATTTTGCGCTGCAAAAATATATATTCCGAACATGTCGATTATAATGTAGAACGTTCTGGCAATACTTCCAAGGTTATAACGAGAAAAACAAGGATGATTCATTGCTTCCTCACAGATAAATCGTTCTAGAATATTCCTGATGGCATCATCAAAAATATACTACGCAATTTCTGGAAAGTATTTCTTCCGTCAGCAGCTTCAAGGGTATTGTAATGATGCATCATAATTTTGCGTTGCAATAATTATATCCCGAAAGTGCCGATTACAGTGCAGAACGTTCTAGAACATTGTTGCATTATATAATGCAAAAGTCTTCTGAAATTTGGTAGAGGGAGTAAGCGCCTATAAAAGGAGGCCAGATCTTCTCTTTCATCAATTTATTGTCAGATGTCAGATTGTGAAGAAGAAGAAAAGCGACAAGAGCTGAAAAATCGTGTAAACGTATTCCTACAGAGAATTCCAGAACTAAAACAAGTAATATAAGTGCGAATAGATTCACAAACTTTAACGAGAAACTTTAGTACTCTGAATATTGCAAAAAGTGAAACGGTGAAAAAAAATGGATTACTCCAAACTAAATAAAGTTGCCATCAATAACAATTTCCTTCCAACGAAGAAGCTCAAGGACCTAGAGCTGAACAAAGACTATAAAATTACAAGCATCAGGAAAGTCACAACACAGTTTGGAGTGCGATTCATTGTCACGGTAGAAGACAAATTCACCCTTTTTCTACCAGCGAGGATGACCAATCTGCTGAGTGAAGATGAAAATCTGTTGTTGGGAATGCAAAAGTCTGGTGAAGATGGTGATCTCTGCATGCGGTATTTGGGTGGATGCTAAAATTCCGTCGAATTTGTAAAGAAAAATATATAAAGTTAAGAGTCTTCAACTATCACTCAGTATCTGAAAGCAATCAACATCATCATCATGCCTCATACGCCTCGAAATCAAATGTTACATGCAACTACATACAATCTGAATTCATCATTCACAAAGCAAATTATCATTGGTACTGATTTCAAAAAAGACGGAAATCTCGCCTCATCTGTGAAACTGTTAGCCAGTCATCCATGAGCAAGTATAACCCTGAATCCTGAAGACTGGAAATTATTTAAAAGTTACTTCAAACTCATTTCACTGTTCTTTGATGGCCAAGAGAAGCAGCAATGCATCGACTGTGGAAATTTCCATATACATATGACTACATCTTTTGCAGATTATATAGTGGCTTTAGAGCAAATTCAAGATACACGAAAATATTATCCGTTTGTACTACAAGAAACAACGTTTGCTGTTCTCCAGGAAGTCAGTGTTTGTATCGACCGGTATCCTCTGGAGCAGAGTCTTATACCGTTTCAACGCACAAAGGATGTAATCATTGAAACCATCACTGAAGGTGTTTGGTGCAATGTGAAATCGCCTTCTGTGAAAAGTGTAACATCTTATATACAAAAAAATTATGCAAGTTTAAAAAATAAGGCAATGAAAAAACTTATATTTAATAATCTCATGCGATTTGAAATTCTGTTTCTTGGAATGATTACTTTTTACAATCAAAATGTGTGTGAAGAAGTGATTGAGAAATTACCAGAACTCAGACGTGTGAACGGTACTTTTGTACATTAAAACTTGTCATGTATTTTATTAGTATGAGAATTTGAATAAAAGTATAATTTAATCCAAATTCGCCTTTTTCATTTAATAGATTAAGGGTAGATAGATGAGTGAGTAAAAAGATATATGTTTGAGAATAATCAATTTCATTCAGAAAAACCTTAATATTAATACAAAGATACTTACAAACTAGACTTATCTATCCAACTATTGTGAGAGTCGTCAAACCTTAACCATTTTACAAACAGCTCATTTCCACTTTTTTTCAGTACTTTTTCCACAAGATAAATGTCTGGATGTCTAACTTTGCCAAGTTCTTGTTCATAAAAACTACCTGCAATAGCTTTATCTCGATAATCTTCAAGCATATACGTCACTGGTTCAGTATTCTTAACATGACTTATGGTAAATATTTCAGTTGTCCAATTCGGTGTGTAGCCTTTCTCAAAATCATGCTTAAATAGACTTATACGAACTTTATCTCCAACTTTAAATTTAGCCTTCTCAACTGCTTGTTTCACATTGAAATTTTTGTATACATTGAACAACAATTTATTCTCAGTTTGTTTAGTAACATCTTTTGGTTTCATTCTAATAGTCTGATGTTTGGTATCGTTGTAAGAAAAAATTAAATCTTTCAAAATATCCATCCACTTATAATTACCCAGCAAGCTAAATTGCATCCACATTTTATTCTTCAAGGTACAATCAAATCGCTCGCAAATTGATGCTTTCAAATTACTAAATGTCGAGTACAAATTTATCTTATATCGCTTCATAAGCTTCTCAAAATGCGGGTTGTAAAATTCTTTACCTCTATCAACATGTAAATTTTTTGGTGCGCGTCCTTTATCAAGTACAGATTTCATGGCTGCAGCTACATCATCACCCTTCTTGGATTTAACGGGAACAGCCCAAGAAAATTTTGAAAATATGTCAATTACAGTTAAGATGTACTTGTATCCTTTGTTTACTCTCTCGTACGGTTGCATTTCAACAAGATCAGCTTGCCAGGTCTCATCAATTCCACGGATGTCAAAATGTCGACGTTGGTAATTCCTTCTAGCTGACTTGTGCAGCTCCTTCACCAACTGCTGCTTCTCAACGTCCATTTTTGAGTGCATTCAGTCTGTTGTCTACTTGACTAATGAGCTCTGAATTTCGATACACCAGTTTTTGAATGGATTCAGCATCAATTTTCGCATTTTTGAAAAGTTTATCTGTGGAATTTTCCAAAGTCTCAATCATCATATTATTATTGACTTCTTCAGTTCGCAAGGAAGCTATAACATCGTAGATAGTCTGAAGTTCACGCTGTATCATATGTTGCATCATATTTAGATTAACAGCATCATTCTGCCCTTGTGCATCAGCCACTTTACACAGCCTTTTATTATTCATATCATGATCTCCTTCAGATGTGACTTTGAAGCCAATTCCAGGAGGACCACGACTTGTACTCCCTGCTCGCTTGGAATGACGCCCGAATACATCGATGCTCATCTTGTAAATGATTTAAATCTGGGCAAAACACTCATTAATATATAAATCCAGCTTCTCGCAGCTCTTCAATAATTGATATAATTTCGTCTGTGACTTGGATTTCCAGCTGCTTGAGACGCTAGCAGTAAGCGTAATCGATCTACCAATTCATTCGGGTCATCCCAGTAAATGTAGTCCATCAGACTACCCTGTCTAGCAATCATGTGTTGCGGGATCATACCTTTACCTGATAATGATTTTCGGCATCTGGTTTATAATTCTTTTTATACGCGTTTGTTGCAATGATAATTTGCCTATAATTTTCATGATCATTGGGGGTTATAGAGGACTCTTCGGGAACTTTTTTAAATAAAAGTTCAAGCAAGCCTTTACATTAGGGAAAATTCAAATTACCCACATGAATATAGTTTGACTGAAACTTATCGGAGAATCTCCAATCCTTAATCTATCTCTCGTTAATTTTCTCACTCCATACACATTATCGAGTTCTCTGCTTCTTTCACCCAACAATATGAGATACTTGTTTGCATCATCATCAACAATCCATGAAGATGTAGGCGTTTCTGAGTTATTTTCCTCTTCACTACGAGCTGATAACTCCATGTTACTGGGATATTCAGTCTCGTCTGCTTCTTCCTCGTTAATAATTGATTTATATGACAAATCATCATCATCATCAATACTTTTTTCTACTTTACTCTTTGCTTCCCCTTCTTCTTCTTTACTTTTGATTGGCTCAAGTTTTTTTTCTTCCATATTCTTGAGACCACCAACAATTTTCTCGAGTGGATTAACAATGGGCTTAAAAGTGTCACTTAATGTTTGTTCAACTGTTTCTTCAACCAACTTTATTAACCTATGCTTCCGTCGAATTGATTCACTAGCTCTAGCAATTTGATGTAAAATATTTTTTTTGCTTTTGAAAATTTTCCTGACGAGAAGAGATGTTGATACATCAACGTCTAAGGTGCGACTATTTCTGTATTGATCACAGCATATGTATATATTACTTTTCCAGATTTATGAAACAATCAAAACCTTTCCTATATCTACCTTGATTAAGATTCCTATCCTTGTCAATTACAACGAATCCATACTTATCGCCATTCCAGCAAGCTAAACACATATGTTTAAAGTTTGAATAAGTCACATCAGTATTCACATGATCATCATAAATATGCTTTAGATTCATTTCATCTTGTTTAAATAACACAAGTAAATTAACATTATCGCGTACAAGATGTTTAGGAATATGGGCACATGTCCACAAAATATTGCTCGTACGCTGTTTGGTAACAAATTTCCATGTCGTTTTTCTCCATTCTCGTTTTGAACAAGTAAATCAAAATTCTGGATAGGTAGTTTCACAGGTTGTGTTTCAAACTGCATCTTGACGAAGACTGACTGGAAATCCTATAAATATCTTGGTTATATAGGTTGAACCTTCAGTCTGAAAGTATCCCTTTCATAGATATGATCGTTCATAAAGGCAAACGAGTCAGTTGTAAACGAACCTCGAAGCAGGCAAGACGTGGAATAGGTTTGCTCAACAAAATCATCAACAATTTGCCGTTTGAGTTGCACTTGCCTGGTTACCAGTACTGTGGACTAGGTACTAAACTAGCCAAACGATTAGCACGAGGTGATCCAGGAACCAATCCACTGGACGCTGCTTGCAAAGAGCACGATATAGCCTACTCACAGAATAGAGAAAATATAGAGGCTAGAAACTCAGCTGACAGAGAACTAGCTGAAAAAGCTTGGAAACGTGTCTTGGCTCAGGACGCAGGCATAGGTGAAAAGGCAGCTGCTTGGGGAATAACAAACGCAATGAAGATGAAATCAAAATGCGGGATGGGTCTCAGGAATAAAAAACCTACCACTACACTGAGAAAAATTGTCGCTGCAGCTGAAAAGTCCATGATTTCAACCAATAATGCGCAAACTGCCATTAAATCTGCCCTCAGAGGTGGACGCGCAGCTGTAATGAAGGCTGATGGAAAAAGAAATGTGAATAAACCTCGTATTCTACCTGTACCGGCCAAAGTAGGAGGATTTTTACCCTTTCTCATACCCGTTGCGGGCATCAGTGCTGCCGGGGCGTTAGCTGGTGGAGCTGCAGGAATAGCTATAAAGCTGTAAATGATGCAAATTCAGCAAAACAGCAACTTTCAGAGAGTAAACGGCATAATGAAGCAATGGAAGCCATTTCTGTAGGAAAAGGCCTTTACTTGAAGCCATATAGGGAAGGATTAGGGCTTCATCTAAAGCCCTATAAACAAGGAGCAGGACTTAAACGCAAGTCAAAAAACTCAAAGCGAAGCTACCTCATCGGGCCTCAACTGATGCAGATTTACTCAAATTCGAAAAATCTTTGAAGATTCCGCATTTTCGAGGTGTTTTCATGCAGAATGGATTACCAAAGGGTGGACCACGTAAACATGAATGTGCTATTGTCAATCTTGATGATGAAAAAGGACCAGGAACACATTGGTGTGCCTATAAATAGATTGGTAGTAAAATAATGTATTTCGATAGCTTCGGTAATCTTCGACCACCTTCGGATCTCTTCAAGTATCTCGGTGGTGGTAGCATAAAGTATAATCACGAGAGATATCAAAATTACGATACATTCGTGTGTGGACATTTATGTTTGCAATTTCTATGCAATCAATTGAAATTTAAAAGTACGTTCAATCTATTTAAGTGCTGAAATTTGCAATATCAAGTCAGTTGAACGCTAGCAGTCATCATGGATGATTCATTGACACTGACATTATCAGGAACTGCTCCAATCCTGGAAACTCACTATTTTCCTCCGATTGAGTTGTCTCCTCATAAAAATTACGCACTTGGACTCGTTGAATTTCTAACTTTTAATTCGATACCTAATGTAGACATTGGTCAAAATAAATTTTACGTGGGTAATTAAATAATTGAAATACCTACAGGAAGTTATGAAATAGGTGACATAAAGCGCTATCTACAGAATGTTTTAGTCAAAAAGGGTATTGAAATTCATATTAAACCAAACAATAATACTCTAAAAAGCGAAATTTATTGCAGTAGCGATGTAAATTTTGAGCCTGAAGATTCTATTGGTCAATTGCTAGGTTTCTCTCCACGCAGACTAAAAGCTAAACAAGTGTATGAATCTGATCAACCGGTATCAATCATAAAAGTGAATTCTTTGAGGGATGAGTGTAGCATAACTGCAGGTGCATACATTAATGGCCAGAAAGTACATACAATTCATGAGTTTCTTCCCTTACTTCCACCTGGATATAAGATAGTGGAAGTACCATCTCATGTCATTTACCTGCCAGTCGCCGTGCAGTCAATAGATCATATACAGCTCCGTATAGTTGATCAAGATGAACATTTGGCTAATTTTCGTCAAGAAGTTATAACAATTAGACTACACATCAAGTCTCTCTAATAATAATGGGTATTGTTTTCAACACAAAGATTGGCTTTGGTTATAATAAACCAGCACAATGCCAAAAGCTATTCAGTCGACAAATAGCAGTCAAAGGGTTAACACCTCAAAGTGCCCTTTTCCTAAAAAGTCAAGGTCTGAAGCTCAAGAGAAGAAGAAAATAAAGAGATTCAAGATTTTTTGCACCTGCATCTGTAAATTTGTCTATCATTGTTTGATCATTTGTCATGGACGGGGAAATTTTAAATATTCAGGCACCAATCATCTTTGATGAGTCGATTGCACACTGTGAAATTCATGCACATCAGCCTTATGCCTCATCAACCTTCAACAACAGTGATGAAATTCGGATTGCTGTTCAAAATCAGGACCACTGCCTCTTGCCGAGTGAAAGTTCACTTCACGCGCATGGAAGAATCGTAAGAACTGATGGAGAACCAGTGACAAACACAGTTTTAGTTTCTAATGCCATCTGTCATTTGTTTGAAGAAGCAAGATATGGAATCAATGCAATAGAAATTGATAGAAACAAGAATGTTGGTCTCACTAGTCTCATGAAAAATTATGTATCTCTAAATCCTGGAGAATCACGTTAGATACAGAATACTGGTTGGCTCGAAATAAATGATAATAATCAATCATTAACGTTACCAATCAATCATTCACGTTACCTTCAGCCCCAAACTCAGATACTTTTTCAAATTTCTATAGTGGACTACGTAATTCTTCTTTGACAATACGCTCGTTATCAGTTTTGGTATTTCACATGAGGAATTAAACGGTACAAAGTGCTCTGGAGCTGAAGGCAAATCTCTGTGAAGATCATGCAATTCTGCAGGATATTCCAAGTCTACCTCCAAAATGTAACCTATTGGTGAATCGTCTGGAATACTTTGTACATTGATATCTTGATCAATTACCCATTCGAAACCACCAAAAGGTAAACATTCGCTCATTGCTACGCCATACTGGTTGTTGATATCAAAATATGAGATATATGATTCAGATTCGCTTGGATTAAAATCTGATCCCATGATTCGGTTATTCGATTTGGCATATCTGTTTGAGCACTGCGATACACCACCACGAATACCCCTCTCAATTAGAAGAATCATTTCAGGATCTGTTAATAATTCAAGTTCAATTCCGATTAATTTGAGCATCGCATCAAAAGCAAGTCCTGGAGCTGTATAGTAGTGTAAGGGATCGAGATTGTAGGTTGAAAAGCAATTTTTTCTGAAATTTTCAAAAATATCAGCCAAAAGTAAAACGTCGGTTTTCAAGTATAAATCAGAGTATTCTCCTGAAGTTTGTATATGAAACGTTTCTCAAACATTGCATGCATATTGGCAATCTTCATCGGAAATTTCACCATTATTTAATTTTGAATAAAATGCGCTTTTAGGTGGTAACTGATGGTCATTTAATTGTTCCCAATCTTTAGTATAGTCGTAAGGAAATACTCCTTTTCTGACTAATAATTGAAATTCTTCCGGCTTATTGCAATGCTTGAGAGTAATTTTTTTATCATCAATTGCCAGATAAGAAGATAATTTTTCAAGGCTACTTGGCATGAAACGAAACGAATCTATAAACCGAAGATTTACTTTTGTACCGGCAACATATTTCGTGAACGAGATGTATTTCTCTTTGTTGATGGGTAATAATTTAACCTCACCCTCAAACTGTTTAGCTAATGCTTTGATGAAAAAATGTGAATCATATCCTGGCAAATTATGGAAAACTACTGGTACAGTGTGTGAGTCCTTGTAATTCACATTGCAGCCCTGATGACTTGCACCACGAAACTTACCTATAAAGTGACAATGGTCGTGATGCCTTACGTCATCCTGTTGAAATGGTTGTTCGCAAATGTGACAGTTTTGAGCAGACTTAAACTCTGCTTCTTGCTCTGGATTGAATTTCTCCATTGGTACAATGCATGTTAATTCAGAATAAATATTTTCAGCAATTTCTTTTAATTCATTTACGAACCACTCCATACAATCCTTCGCACGATAAATTTGAAATTTTGAACGAGAGTCATCAAAGCTGCAATGTAATTATAATGCAACACTGTATGGAACATGCTTTTGATACGGCCCTATATTGAAAGGATTTTCAGCAACTTCCATTAATAGACATTCAATGTCGGCATAAACGGAGAATGGAACCTTCTCTTCGAACCTGTAATTTCGGAATTTCAAAAATCTTTCTCTTTCATTGGGTAAAATCATTCTACATTGATTCGCATTTTCACAATCCAATTTGTGATTCTGTAATGAATTTTTCTAATTTGAAGTGATATAGGCACCTGTCACACAAAAATTCACGATGATCATTTTTTGAAAACTAAGATCTCACGACTCGGGATAAGTTTTTAATCAAAGCGAAATGATAAATTGGATTACTGTCTTTTGATTCGCTTTCATTGAAACATTCAGTGTTAAGATTTGTATTTTCAATCATCAAAAGGTGTATTGTAGGAAGACTAGACTTTTCTTTGCTTGTATAGAGCGGTACAATTTCACCTTTTTTATATTTGTTATCATCTTCTACGCCGTACACATTTATGCACAACTCATTCATTTTTTCAAATTTTGGAATATCTTCAAGAGTTATGGGAAACGAGATTCCTTCATGTTTCAGTTCTGAGTTATAATGTGGGTAAGAATCGACTCGATTTCTGTGAATGGCAGCAGGGCAAAGAGCTGCCATTTTCGACCACAGAAAACAATAAACATCATTATTCTGAATATTTATAACAGCCTTTTTATCTCTTATATATTTTGGCAAATCAATGAATGTCGATATACCTGAATTTATCGGTAAAAATTTATTAAAATTTACTATCAGGTTTATAATTTCACTAAGTGTCCATCCTGAATCCGTTTCCTGTTATTCTTCTACTTTTACTAAAATTTGGCCTAAAACATTTTCATCGTACCACGCACTGATGTCAGTTGATGGAAGGATTCTACTATTTTCTGTGTTTATGTATTTAATTTCTTCTACCGTTTCACCGTTCACTATTTCTTTAAATTTTCCGGCAAAAGAAACGTTTACTTTCAAACCCCCATATTGTTTTAAAATATTTTTTATTCGTTGAACGATCATTGACTTTGTGTCCTCCAGAAAATGTTTGAGGTCCTTATGTCTTAAATTCACTACACATCCAGTTCTTATCCTACTCTTAAACGCTGATACTAAGTCTTCCCACCGTATTCTATTTGTTTTTCTATTTGAATTTCCCACACCTTTTCCCATTTTTCTCATTACTTTCAATTTAGTTTTTAACGCTTTTAAAATTCCTACTGTTGATTGAACATGCATTTTTTGACCTACAGACAATTCTAAATACTTTAACATGTTATTCAATATTTTAATATTCTGCCTACCAAATTTGATCCACTTGTTGATTTTATTGATTTTTTTATTCTCAGTTAGCATGATGTATGCTTGGTCCATGATGGAGATGAGTTTCCTGCTTTGTTCAGGCTCCATTTTTTTTCTGTCAGGCACGAGTCCACTACAAAACTTTGATGCTCACTTGGTGGCTGAGAATCAACTGAAAAATTTTTTGGTGTGAAATGACTTTTTAACACATAATATTCCACTGAATAGAAACCTTAACCTAGAGGGCACACTCACCTCCCATAATCACCTCCTTTTCTAATGTCCTGTTCACAAATGTCAATTGCAAAGCTCTTCCAGCAGTCTTGGTATTTACAGTGTGGATAAAAACTGGAAAAAAATTCCTTTGAAACAACCTTTCTTTTTAAAAACTCACAACATTTCACTGAATTTTTCACTTTAAATCCAAACAAACACTGTTGATTGACTGTCAGATAAACTGTCAGAAAGTATGTTGACGATAAAAGAAGTATCGGTGATGAAATCACTGCACTGAATCTGGCAATACACTGGAAATTTGATTGCAGCTCACGCCTCATATAGCTGAGGATTATTTTTATTAGAGAAGTTGTAGGCCCCGGAAGCTTCGATCATGATTCCTTGAAGAAACCAATCCCAAAGCTACTGGAACGTGTACATCATCCGCTTCTGCTCCTTCTGTCCTAGAAGGTAAGCAAGAGCGGGAAATTTACGCGTGATAACATCGGGCAACACTGTTCCTTGGAGTCAGGTCTCTAGCCGCGGATGACCTTGCGCGGCAGACAAGACAGTTGGAGATGAAGGTTTCACCTCTGGATACTTTTTTAGAGCTACCAATCTTTGTAGAATTTAAGAGGAACAGTGTTGACGGACCAGATGGAGTGATCCCAGGAGAACAGCCTTTTGCATCCGGTTCGCGACGAAATGAGCTTGACGCTGGCAAGCCGGAATCTTGTTGAGTTGGCTAATAAATGAAGCTTTCATACCTCCAAGACAGCCGATTATGAGAATTATAAGATGGACTTTGTAGCCTTGGTGCAGCCTACTCAGCTCGAAAAGAAGTGCTTGATATTTCGTCCGTTTTTCTCCCTCCTTTGCCGTGATATTACCATCGGCTGGTGCCGAGAATTCAATCACGTAAATGATCTTGTTCTTCAGATCTTGGAGGACAATGTCAGGCTTCGTAGCACTGATACGTTGAGTGGTGGAGAATGAGAAATTCCAGTAGATCTTACACTGATCATTCTCCACAACTGACTCGAGTTCCCCCTGGGCGTATGGCAAGACGGGCAATAGATCAACACCATAGAAATGCCTAAGGTGGTAATATAACACTTTTAGAGCTGCATTGTGTCTCTCTATGTACGCGCAGCGTGCATATTCAGAGCATCCACTGAGAACATGTCCGAGTGTTTCGGGCTCTTGCTTGCACGCTCGGCAGTTGGTATTGCGTACAGGTACATTCGTTATGCGCTCGCGGTAAACTAAGGTGTCTATGACGCCGTCTTGACAGGCAAAAAGAAATCCCTCGGTCTCCGATCTCAATCCAGTAGACTTGAGAAACATGTTGGACAGACCCATCGAGAGCTCTTCTCTACGTATGATGCCGTAGAATTTACCATGGAGGGGCTGAGGGTTATTATTATTATTATTATTATTATTAAGGTTAATACCGAAGCAGAAAACGTTTTTGTGATGTAACTTCAAGGGCAAATGAAAAAAAATGTAACCTTGAAGCTATTTTACGTAAAATTCAAAATGCGTTTTATATTCATGAATTCGTTTCGTACAATTCTCAAAAACTGGAGTAGCTACCGGATTCAACCTGATCCGTGAGAATGAATCAAATTCATATAGACGAAAACAGGATGTCACATCAAATTTCACATACATACACACTTGCATATTTGCGCCTTAAATATGACTGTTTTACCTATAAGGAAGCAATAGATTATTCTTGAACCTGTTTACATCAATTCGGCTCTCACAATTGCGAAATATTCTGTGACGTCATCTTGAACTTCGAGAATTTTCCAGAAGCTCCAGCATCTCTCGAGAATGTTCTAGAAGCTAAGCAACACGGCGTCCATGCCAGCCTCACACGGATACACGCGGACACAGACACACACCGATACTCACTAATACTAATTGGTCCAGAACCGGCCCTGCCTATCTACTCCATTCTTACGCCTTCGCTTAGGGGTTATTCCCCCGGGACCATCCCTGGACAATTGTCCGCGATTTCTCATTAATTATTGTAATCATATTCAGCAGAAGCCCTTGGTACAGGGACCCGCTATCCGCAGCCCGAGGACGCGTTCGGTGGCTTTGTCATAGGCCCTTTGGTTCGATTCCCGAGAATGGTATATATGGTATACATAATATATATACTGGGTGTTTTTTTTAAACTTGAGACATCGGAATATCTGAAAAAATACGCATCCTATGATGCAGGAAAAGCGAATTTGAAAAAATTTACCTCACCCCACCCCCAGCCCGAGGAGGCAGGGGGGTGGGTTTCTTTTTCGCCAATCGAAACAATTTTTTTGAATATCCCTCACGTATTTCATAGAAGAGAATCTGAATCTGTAATAAAAAATTGGGGTTCCCACTTGAAATTACAAAGTAACCCCTACTCCTGCGTATATATAATTCAAAAAAAACAGGTTCAACAGCCAATGCAGGATGAGTATAGGTACAGGATCGGTTCTGGAATGATTAGTGTTAGTGCATGTCCGCGAGAGAGTGAGTTTGTTTTTGTGTGCATCTGTGATCGCCTATGAATAGGAATGATGTATCATGTTTTACTTAAATCATGAGAAAATACCGCAGAGGTGATTCTGAATATCACCCTTTGATATGAGTCGTAAAAGAGAACTTTTTTCCTATGTCATATTTTATCGGTATTAAAGAGTTTAATATGCAAATCCAATTTTATGATACAAGAATGCAAAAGCCCGTGTATCATACGCTAATTTTTGTAACGAATAACAATACAATACAGTGCAAACAATAAAATACGAATAACAATACAGTTGGAATAATGAGAATTAGACAATCAATGTATTCAAAAGTATTTGCGCAAAAACTCGGTCGTTTTTTCTCTCATTCATCGTAAGTGTCGAGGTGGAGCAATTATGAAATGTATACACATTTGGTCGAGAGATCATTAATGCATTATCTTTGATGTTTTAAGTTGAAGCTCTTAAGGTAAACGTCCCAGTAATCGTGACCATAAGAGATTTCATCGACTTCAAATATTTAGAAAATTGTTTTTGTAGGATTATTTGATGAATAATTGGTACTGATTGAAGCATTAAATATCCTAGAATATTATAAAAATTGTTCTTACATTATATTTAATATTACTTTTTATTTATAAACAATTAAAAGTCAAAAAGCACCGATGTCCCAGTTATCGTGATTTCCAAATCTGTCATGTACTAGTAATCGTGAGTCGTTGTCCCAGTCTTCGTGAAAAAGGTTAAGTTTTCTTGAAATCAGTTTTTAGCAATTTGGAGGTGTATTTTAAGTGTATTTTTGTTTTTTTACTATACTTCAATGAAATGAAAGATGTATTGTTAGTTTTATATTGATTGAGACCTCTGTGATGAAACCCGTCGAAACAACTTTAAAATCGAATCTTCTGATAGTTCTAATAAGTCTGATGGACTCTATGAAAATTAATCATAATGAAAATGAATTTTCTTTTAAAAAGTTTAGTTTTTATTTCAGTTAAATATATTATCGAATAAAATTAATATTTTATTCATAAGAAATAAAGTGGTCACAAAAAGAAATCGAGATAAATATCTATTAGAATTTTTAGCACGACAATTAATAACGACAATGCTGAAATTCTCTTATAATACTGAATATTATAATTAAAAATCATTAACGTTTTGAGTAACTAGATGTAGCACACGAAATTTGATCAAATGCAGTGACTGAAAAAATGAGGTTATTTTCTGTTTACGTTGTCACAATATTAAAACTATTAATAATTATATATCTATTACACATTTTTCTTTATATAATGCAGTATAGATTAATGTTATCTAATGAAAAATTACTCAATAAATATTAACTTCACCGAAGAATGATAATAAACTCAAAAATTGATAATGAAATCTCTAAACTCATTCAAATATTTTACATCACGTTTTTTCAGTTTTAAGCACTAATTTATATTACGATTACTACTCACAGTAATAAGTCAGTTCTCCGGTTTCATTTCACACCTCTTTGAAATTAATTAAATTATTATTTGTAACGAAATATGGAAATAAAATTTTGACAGAGTCGTCCTAGTCTTCGTGACAGGTCACGATTACTCGAGCAACTATGCTTCCGAAATGTCCCTATAATCGTGACCGATATTTCTTGAACGAGAAGGTACTAAATTAAGATTTTACTTTATTTTATGACACAAAAATTATTTTTTATTACAAAAAAATTATTTCCGTCCCGATAAACTAATTTCTTGACAGTGTAAAAGCTTAAGTAAAGAGACGCCTTTCCTAACCAAAATGTTAAGCTATTTTCCACGTTTCGTGATTCATCTCCACCGGCAATACAAATGAATTTTTTTTACCCATGTGCACTATTTGTATAAAAAAAAACTAATTTGGTTTCCACAAAAAGCATTGTTCAACCTTACTTAAAAATATTTTAGGATTGTATTTTTATGCGGAAAATACTTAATTCTGCCGTTTACAATTCGAAACTCACGATTACTGAAACCGTCCCGATTACTGGGACATCTACCTTACTTCATGCTGATTTTTCTTTTGCTTTGATGATTTTTTTTTTCTGATGGAAGTTATCTCCAGAAGTGGACGGATTCAAACTCATTGAAGTGGAGTTCAGGCTACGTATCTTTTTCTCGTTGTTTACTGAGTTTTCGAGATAACTCTCCGTCTTTTGGTTGGACTTCCAGCCCCCATGACGCTTGACAGTTAGAATGTCGGCTACAGCATCTGCGAGAAAGGTTGATAAATTCCAACAAAAACAGTGTCCAGTAAAACGTTCGGGATCTGGCAACTTTGGATATTCTGCAGTTTGTATTTCCTGGTATTTTTGAATGATGCTCATATATTCTTTTGAGACTGCAAATGATTTTGCAATTTGAGTTTTGTTTTGGTATGCTGATGAGGAGATGCGAATCCGCACATTCAAAATACTCTACTGCTATGTTAGTAGATACCCTGGGCCATAGCCTGGCCATCGATTGGTCTAGAGGCGTGGCCTAAAAGGAGGGTTGGGGGTAGGAGAGAGGGTGAACTGAAAAATCACAGTGTGCAATGCAACCAGACAAATATGTTTCTAAGCCTGGTTGCCGCGGCCGCGTTAAATAGCTGGTACCATGGTAGTATCAGCTCAGCTCTCGTAGCATTAGCTTGCACCGCCGCGTGCCTCTGGCGTCCAGAAAATGAGCTAATACCCTGGACGCTGCGCCTACCCGTGTCTCATATGAGCTTATTAAAAGACATGGCCGCCGCCCTCTCCCCCCTCTCCCTCTCCCTCCTCCTCTCTCTTCCTCCCTCTCTCTCTATCTCTCTCTCTCTCTTACGGATCATTGCGGGTAACTGAATTTCCTGCAAGTTTCCTCAACAGTGGGAAAATCTAGCGTACAATTTTTTTTCAAAGTAATGTATATTAAAGTAAATGAGCGTTTATCTAAAAATGTTTTTTATTTAAATTCAAACTTTAAAAAATGGTATTTTCATTCAATCATTCTACAACCTTGGGCCTAAATATTTTACTAACTACGTATTATTATTATTATTCCCTTCTTGCTCTCTGCTCGCTGGACGGAGGCGTTCGAGGGCTACCTGGGAAATTGGTATAGATCCCGGGCATGGTGGAATTTCTCGTGGTTCCAACGCCTCATCATCATCATCATTTTCAGCACCGTCGTCGGCATTATCAGCTTCAGCAACAACATTTTTGGCCTAGTATGATAACTCAAATCCAGGAATATGTAAAAAGTTGTACTGTTTGTTCTCTGAAGAATAACGAAAGGAGAATACGAGCAGATGGAGTTATAATTAAACCCGCTAAATACCCCTTCCATATCCTTAACGCAGACAAATTCTCGTTTGAGGATGGAACCTATTTAGCAGTCGAGGACAGTTTATCAAGATATTTGTGGACCGTTCCTATGAAAAAATAAGGAAGAGATCAAGTGTTCAAAGACTTTTTTAATATAATTCCCTCACCCAAAAAGATTATTTTAGACAACGATATCTCATTTGAAGGAAAACCATTACATTGAAGGAGAAATTGTAGAAACCCTGAGGGAAAAAATAAAGTATATTTTACAGGATGCAAGGGGAAGAATTAAACAATCAAAAGAAATTAATCAACGGAAAATTAAGAGAACAGGAAAAGAGTATGACTACAAAATAAGAGATTTGATATTAGTACAAATAGTGTCTGATAATGAAACCTCATGGTCCGAACCGATAGTTATATTAGGGGTTAACAAAGAAACGAAGACAGTAACTATATATCGGCAAGGAAAAAAGCAGATAAGACACTATAATCAAATTAAACCATTTAATGCCACTGATCAATAAACTTTCTTTCAGGCATCAGTCATCGAAGGAAAATATAATCTCGAAGCAGTTAACACACCAATATGGCAGGAACCTTCATTCAAGACACAATTGTATCACGAGACATGGGACTCAATCTATTTCTTGAACATTTTGGAACTACATGAAGGTATCGATCAACTAAAAAATTATACTCAGGAAACTATGAACTATTGTAAATCATTAACCATTAAATGTACCACGTAAAAACCCATCGAGACATTGAGAAACCGCATCAATAATCTCTCCAATAAATATGAAGACCTCAAATCAATCTCCCACAGAAGAGAAAAAAGAGGACTATTCAACTTCATCTGAACAGCAACAAAGTATCTATTCGGCACCATGAACGCAAACGATGCTGAAAAAATAAACAACGACATCGATGAAGTGTATAATAAAACAAAGGGCATAGCGGTTCTCATTAAAAATCAAACAAGTTCATTACAAACCTCAATTTCTCAAATAGAAAAGATTCGGGACAGAACAGAGCAGGATCTATAACAACTGAAAAAATTTGCAGGATCATTGACTGATGCCACAAACGTCCTAAAGGCCAATAATATGATTCTAAGCTCTTTGTTTGATATGGAAATCCACGTTAAAGAAATCAGTAGCACAATACAAACTGAAGAAGCCGCAATTGCTGAAGCTCGAAACGGAGTACTCTCGCCAGAATTAGTAACACCTACCGATGTTATGAAATCTATTTCCTTAATTCAACACAACATTCCACGCAACATACCCTATCCATTAACTAAAGAGAACTACTTCCTCTATCTGAAGATTAGTCAAATTGATGTCACACTATTTGATAACAAATTAATTTACAAGATACACACTCTAATTCCTGAGGTACAACTCTTCCGTGTAGCTCGTTACATCTCACTTCCACAACAGGGTATGTTCAATTCTTATTTCTTCGATGAAATGCAAGAAAACCCCATCGCTTTATCCGAAGATGGATTAGTCTATACAATTATCAATGAAGGTAAATATATTAATACAGGAGAATTACATTTTTGCCAAATAGTTGACACAATCAAACAGGTCCACGCCGAAATATCCTGCTTCGGATGGTTATTAACTAATAAAGCGGCTACCTGTGAGAAAAAACATCTAAACATCCCCACGGATTATACATACAGTTGCTCTAATGGATATCAATGGTATATCTCGCCATACAATCCAATCCATCTAACCATTTCGTGTCCAGGAGAAAAAGATGTGGTAGAGATAATTTCATTATCTACCGTTCTTACATTGGAGGACCATTGTAAAGCAACATTAGGGAAACAAACATTTTCTGATGATACTCACTATTCCAGAAAAAATCCTGTAGAACAACAACAAATCAGATTTAATTTCACTAAATTAGATCTAGAAGGTAAAAGGACCAGCGACCATTTATCGTGCATCCAGCGCAACAATAGCATCCCGGGTGGCATATCAAACTGCAACCTCTCCCCTATTCAAAACTCATGAGGACATGATTTAAATCAGGAGGGTGGAACTGTGAAGAGGTGCCATCAATCAATAAGGGCCATCAATCAATGCTGTCTTATGACATATTTTCAGTATATGTGACGAGTGGTCATCAATCAAGAGAGGTCATCAATCAGTGCGGGCCATATCAATCTAGGCCCTCTTACAACATCTTTTTTGCATATAAGAGGTTTGGCCTACTGGCACCTCAGCACTCATATTTTGTATCTTGAGATATAACCTCTGCCCAAATGAACATTAATTTATACTTAATCCTAAAAAGTCTCCAAAATTAATTTATCTTTGAAAAAACATAAAATTTGATAAGTCGCGGATCACAAGCCGTTAGCGACTTGAGAAATTGATAATTTCTTGAATATCAGTATGATTAAGCTAAAATTACCCAGAAAACTTCTATGTACTGCTGTCAACAATTTTCTCGCTGGAAGTTTATTGTTAATTAAAATTCGTTTACTAAACGAAAGGCCGAAAGTTAGAGAAGTCCAATGTGCGCCGAGCATCAGAAAAAATCATGAACAATTTTTGTTTGCTACATTTTCTAATTCCTTCCACTCCATCAGTCGAAGGATATGTTAAGGTACGTCCCGTAAAAATGTTATTGAAAAATTCCAAAACATGACTGACTGAGCACGAGTTGAAGTGAAGAATGAATTAAAATAAATTTTTCCAAGAAAGTCAGTTTGTTGGCTTTAATTAGAAAACTACTAAAGCTACACCTTTTTCCGGGATAAAAAAAGATGCACAATGAAATTTTACATCTAGATATAGTTTGAGAAAATTAAAATGCAAAAATTTTTCTGAAAGGCTCCAGGGGCCTTTCCGCTTCTGGAAAATAATTGTTTGTGACCTTATTTGATCCGGCACCTCAATTCCCAAAGAGCATGTGGCCATAAGAAAAAATTTACTTGATTTGTTAAGTCCGAGAACGTTAATTAACATCATGGACAACAGAAGTCATGGCAATTGGCAGGCCGCGACCACCTCGCACATTAATTCGCTATAAAAAAGAAGGGTGGGGATGAGGGGCCTCAACCATCGTCCCCTCTTGTGAGATCCAATGCACTGGAGCGGGCGTATGGGAAAGCTCCACCGCGCCAGTCGTACACTCGCAATTTATGATCTCCCCGAAGAATGATCGGACTGGAAGAAGTTGTTGTGCTTTGCCGAAAGAGATACAGATACGCAATCTGAAAAACATGTGACATGGCAGGAAGTTAAATTGAAGTTTTACGTGGGTGGGAAAAAATCCCGCAAACAGGAAGAAAACCACAAAATCTGATAATTTATTTTAGGTAAGAAGAGGATCATAATTATATTACCCTAAAGAGGAAATATGTTCAAAACATGATAATGATGCAGATTCATGAAATTTGGCGTCGGTTTCTTTGAAATACTCTGTAATGTATAGAAGTTGAAATTCTCTGTAGAGGACAGAATTCTTGTCATATCTGGGTACTTTGGTGATACGTCTGAGAAATTTATTTTGAATGATCTGAATGTGTTTAATATTGGTTTTTGACGCACCTCCACAGATTGTACTAGCGTGAGTTATGATAGGTCGGATAAACATTTTTATATGAGGATTCCACAATCAGGTTTTAGGCTCGTGTGTCTGTCAATAATAGAATTGAAACGAGACATTACCCGAGGGCTTTCCCTTTAGTTTCCTGGATATGCTGCTCCCAATAAGGACGTTCATGTAGATAACCCCCTAAGTATTTTATAGAGTTTTGCCATTCTATTGCTATTCTATTGGTTCATTAAACATGTTGGGTGGCTCTATTTTGACTAGCTTTCTGACTGAGAAAACAATTGATCCTGACTTTGCTATATTGATTTTTATTCTTGAAAGCTTAGCCCATGTCTCAATGATTTCAAGAGCTTTGTTAAGTATTTTCAAGATTTTTGGGACGAACCAAGAAGAAGTAAATAGTGCGATGTCGTCTGCATACAAGCCAATTGAAACTTCGGGGACCTCAGAGATGTCGTTCACGTAGATAATAAAGAATATCGGTCCTAGAATGCTGCCTTGGGGCACACCGGCTTGGATGGGGTTTTCTTTTGAGTTTCTAGCCTATTTTAACTGAGAATTTTCTTTTGAAAAGATGAAAGTGTATAAATAGGATATGCCCAAAATTGCAATCCACTTGTTCTTGAGGGAGGCTATGACTTGGCGGAATCAGTGGTGCAAGTGGGTTGCTGGGAACAGTATCCTTTAAATGGTGGTCTTCCTTGCAATTATCGCAGGTAGCCGGTGTCTGGCACTCTTTTTTGCAGATAGAGCTAGTGTGCGCATCCCCACATTCAATGCAGCGTGATGAAACCTCTGACAGTTAGACTACTAAGAGGTTTCTTTCGGTTTGACATAGGACTTTACTTTAATTTTAAAAAAGGCTAGGTATTGAAGTTTAAGCAATTCTTTTGCTTGTGGTGTGTTGGGGACTGTAATTAAAATAATTGGCATGGCTTTTTCAGTTTGCCGATTATGCATGCGGCTAGCTATGGTAATCGCGAATCCCTCTTTCTTGAGTTCGACGTAAATCGAATTTTCAGAGTAAGAAATGGGAATGTTCCTTATCACAAGTTTAATAGGAGATACCTCGACATTTTTATAGAGGAAATACTGGAATCCTTGGGTTTCCAGGTTAGTTATGATCGCGCGATAACCTTTAATGTGGGACACGCAAACAGAATAAACATCGGAGCCAATGCGTGCAAAATGTATTATTTCAATAAATATATATTATTACAATCCATAATATGCAATATGCATTGATATTCAAACAGAAATGTTTTCACTGTCTTGTTATTGTAATTAAAAATGTGCTTATCATATCAAGAAGAAAAGCAATTGTGTTATGAGGCAATTTATTGCATATTGTGTCATTTTTTCATAAATTCAGTAATTTTTCAATGCTCAAAGTTATTTTTTATGATTAAAATAAAAATTTCGCGTCCTATCAAAAAATATTGATAGCAACTTTGTAGATGTTTTTTGAGGGAATAACTTTTTTCTATCATTGTATTTCTTATCCTGCGTCATTTATCCAAAAATTTAATTCTTTCATTTTTAATGTTATTTTTGCTATTAAAGAAAAACTACGCGTCCTATCGAAAAATGACCAATAAGAAATTTGTTTTTGTGAAGAAAGTTTTCTTTGAAGTAGTTCACGACCCTCGTGAAGCTAAAAATAATAACAATTGCCCACCGTCCCCCTTGTGACAGACCGTGTCAATCTGAAGACCCGACTCTCTATTAAGGGTCATGTGACGAATTGTCGAACACCCCCTCCTCCGTTCCTATTGGGAAGGAAACAAAAATTTTAATTTTCATATTATTGTTGAATATCAATATTACGACTAGCGAATTAGTAATATACAAATATGAAAAAGGTTACCATGCTTTAAATTTTCTAATTGTACAGTTCAACCACTTCAAAGAATAATAATGATTTGAGATACATGGTTTTATTTTTCAAGCTAAATGTTTTTTTCCACAGATTTATGTGGAAAGGGTCATGGGAAATTAAAAAAGCTGCCTCAAAAATATTCACTTTTTAATGATTTTTCATTCTTTTGAATTGTATGAAATGCTCCTAAACTCTTTCAAATCGTTGTGAATTTTTTTAACTTCCTCCAAATGGACTCAATTCCTCAAAATTCCTAGATATATCTGAATTCACGTACATGACCTGTATTATTAGAATTTATTGAATTCGTGGAATTGAAGGAATTTGAGAAATTCTGTGAATTCAGAACATTCAGAGAATTCAGAAAATTTTGTGGTATTCAGGAGATTCGTAGAATTTACAGAATTTCAGGAATTTAGAATATTCAAGGAATTCAGGAAATTCAGAGAATTTGAGAGGATTTCAGAATTTCAGAATTTGAGGTATTCCGGGACTTTGAGAATTTGAGCAATTTAAGGGGTATGGCCACAGTAGCCGGAGCGAAATCATGGGTATATTTACCCATTTTTTTTGGTATGAAAACTTAATTTATTCTCAAAACTAATTATAAGAAAATGAAGCTCCAACATCAAAGAATCAGAAAAAAAATATATTTTTTTTTTTAACGCAAAATGGCCGACTTCTGTTAAGTCCTTTTCAAAGCCTTTTTTTAGGGGCTCCGCGGCCTGACACCTAGCAGCCACAATTTTTAACATAGAACGAAATGAAAAAGTTTCCGTTAATCTGCACAAGAATATCTAGAGAAGTACATATGGAAATGTAAAAACATTGATTTTTCCGAAAATGGCAGGCATTTGAAGTTAACAGTCGAATTTTTAGTTAAAAAATTCGTATAAAAATGCTCATAAAATTGAAAGTTTCAAATTTATCGAAAATTCCGTATGTACTTCTCTGCGAAATGCAATTATAAAGCCGTGGTTAAAATTTGACGTCGATCGGATGAAAATTGTTAAAGTTATTTGTCAGGCCGATTTGAAAAAAGCTGTTTTGAGAAAAATGCGCTTTAAGTTTTACATACAAAAGCAGAAAACAACTGAACGGCGTCCTTTCAACGGTTTTTCTAGCATTTGAAGTTGCTCTATAAGTATATTTTCGTGCATGTAGACAAGTAGGGCCCTCTACATACCTTTCTAAATTTATCAATTTATTGTTAGTCAAGGTCAACGGCGATACCACGCTGAAAACACCAGTTCCCGTCAGATCACTGAAGTTAAGCAGTGTTGGGCGCGGTTAGTACTCGGATGGGTGATCGCTCAGGAAATACTGCGTGTTGTTGACCCGTCGTGGGTGTGGTGGATCCACACTGGTAGTATTTATCCACCTAGACACACTACCCGAATCGGGTAGTAAGGCCATGAACTTTCGAGTTCAAAATGCTAATCAATTTTTTTTTTTTTTTTTGTCAGTCAAGCCCAATGGGCTAGACTTACGCAAATCAGAGTACGAGCACGCCACACCCGGCCTCACGTTATACGTTCAAAATTGGAAAAAAAAAATTTCCTCTATAAATCGAATAGTATCTTATTTTTATGATGTTAAAGGATCGTGTAAGCCAAAAATAAGAAAATCGATTTTTTCAAAATTCTACTGTGGCCATACCCCTTAAGGAATTATAAATATTTGAGGAATTCTGGAAATTCGGAGATTTTCGAGAATTCGGAGATTACAAGAAGTTAATAATATGTAAAAAATTCAGAATATCCAAACAAGTCAGGTGATCTAGAGGAATCAGGGAATTCAGATTATTAAAGTAATTTCAAATATTGAAGGATTTCAGAGAATGTTGATAATTTGAAGATTTCAGAAAATTAAAAGATTTCAGAAAATTCAAGGAATTCAGAAGATTCAAGGAATTTAGAGAATTTAAGGCATTTAGAGAATTCAACGAATTCAGAGAATGCAATGAATTCAGAGAATTTAACAAAATTCATAGAATTCAACAAAATTCAT
>CAKNXH010001308.1:247585-272602 GCA_932178445.1 Andricus quercusramuli
TAACAAAATTCATAGAATTTAACAAAATTCATAGAATTTAACAAAATCCATAGAATTTAACCAAATTCATAGAATTTGAAGAATTCAGAGAATTTAAAGAATTCTGAGAATTTGAACAATTCTAAGAATTCGAAGAATAAAGGAGAATTCAAGAAATTCATAACTTTTCACGTTTTCAGAGAATGCAAGGAATTTAAAATGATCAAGGAATTCACAAAAATCGGAAATTCTGGATAATTCTAAGAATTCAGAGATTCTCAGGAAATCTGGGAATACCCCAATTTCGATTGCTCTAAATATAAAACTCTTATCTGAAAAGAAATGAAAATTTTCTCATTTGAAGTTTTGAAAGCTGTAAATTTTATGTTTGAAGGGCTTCAAATTTGATATATCACCATTTTTTGTAAATAAGAAAATTTTACATTTCAATCGTTCAAAATTCAAAAAAGGCCATTTTTGAATTGCAAAATTGATCATTTTCAATTTTACATGCTAAGAAGTGAAATTATTGAAAATGGAAACTTAAGAATAAGCATATCTCAATATTTATTGACTCCAAGAATTTGAAAGAGTACAAGTCCAAATATTAGTAAGAATAGTATTAATTTGAAAATACCAATGTTTATTAAAATAATTACCTCAAGCATATGAAATCGCTATTTAGGTCTGTTAAGACAAAAAAAAGAATACGGGAGAGAGATAGGGATGAAGGGAATATGTTGGAAAAATTAGAAGCTCTTATGCAGGGATTTAGAGAGGAGACTTGCGGAAGAATGAATGAGACTTGCGGAGTACTAAATGATATGCAGATGTAAGTGGAGGAGGTAAAACACGAAGTAAGAAAAGTGAGACAAAAGTGGGAAGAATTGGATGAATTATCGAAAGGAGAGAATAATAAGGTATGGAACAAATTGGAAACTATAGAAAATAGGCAGAGAGAGAATGAGGAGGATGAAAGAGGGATATGAAATTGCTAGTGAGCAGGCTAGAACTAAGGAATGAGCATAAGGTGGAAGAGAAAGGAAGTTTGGAAGAAGCGAGAGAGTGTGATAGGGTTATGCATGAGCAGAATAAAAGGTGGCGTTTGAGACTGATTGAGGTTGAAAGAAGAATATAAGGGGAACAGAGAGCGAAGAGGAAAAAGAATATGATAGTGAAGGGTTTGGAAGTAGACAGTGAGAAAGAAGAGGAAGAGATTGGGAAACTGATGAGAGACATCGGCGCACAAGTTAGAGTAGAAGGGGTAAGAAGACTAGGAGGGAAGGGAGAGGAGAAAGAACGTATGTTTCCAGTGAAATTAGGGAGTGAGGAGGATTAGTATGAAGTTATGGAGAAGAAAAAGTTATTGAAAGGAAGAAAAGAAAGAATCGAAGAAGCTCTGACATGGCGGGAAAGGAGAAGAAAGTGGATAGTCGAGCGATAGGCATGGACTATGAGCAATAAATGTAATGGGGTAAGAATTGGGAGAGATAGAATATGGGTCGACGGAGATATATGGATTTGGGACGATAAAGTAGAAGATCTGAGGGAGAGCAGGAAATGCGTAGTGAAAGAAGGGGACAAGAGTGAGAAAAAGGGGAATTCAAGTATCACGGGAGGGGGGAAGCGTTGTGAAGGTAGCGTTCTAGAAAGATTCAGGACTAAAAAACAAAGACAAATGATTTTGGGGAGAATTGCAGAAGTGGGATGTGATAGTGATGTGTGAAACGTGGGTAGATGAGAAAGAATGGAAACGCTTGAAAAGAATATAACGGAAAGCATATTAGTGGAAGATGCAAGCAGCGAGAAAGGAGCCTGTAAAAGGAAGAGGAATGGTTGGCATGTTGTCAGGGGTAAGAAAGGAACTGGCGCTAAAGAAAGAAAATGGATAGAATATAGAAGAAAAGGATGGAACAATGGTTACAAGAATAAAATTAGGAAAAGTTATTGTAGATGCAGTATGCGTGTAGAGAAGAAGAGGATAAGAGGGAGGCTGGAGATAGATAGGCATTGGATAGAGAAAAAAGATGTTAATAAGAAATTCGAAGCAAAAAGAAACGGACCGGGAGGGAAGGAGGCTCCTGGACTTGTTCGGAGAGGCGTGATGGTTCATTCGTAATCGCAATACCATGGGGGATGAAGGAGGGGAATATACGTGCGCGGGTATAGGGGACACTGTCATAGATTACATCTTGGCAGAAAAAAGAATAAGGAAGTTGATGGGTAAAATGGAAGTGGGTGACGCGATAGGCTCAGAACACTTTCCGCTGATCGCGACAATGAGAGATGGTATTCTAAAGCAAGGTGGGGTGAAGAGGGAAGAAAAGAGGGAAAATAAATTAAAAACGAGCTTTTGAGGAGACGAGGAATTGAAATAATTTAGAAAAATAATTGAAAACGAGGAAATAGGATATTTGGGAGAGAAAGGATTAGACAAGCTGCTAGAAAATCTCATAAAAGTGAATAATAAAATAAGGAAGAGGTGAGACCAAGAGAAGAAGAATATGGGTTTAGGGTAGGTTGGTGGAACTATGAATGCAGGGAAAATAAAGATAAAGTAGAAGGAAAGTGTGAGAAAATGGAGGAAAGGGGAGATGGAAAAAGGAGAACTCAACAGGAGAAAGAGAGAGCGCGAAAGAATGATAAAGGAGAAAAGAAGAAAGAGAAAAAAAGGTACATGGAAGAGGTAGAGAAAGCGGTAAAGAAAAGTTGGGAATGGGAAGTGATAAGAAAAGTGATAAGAAAAAGGTTAACTGTGAATGTGAACAAGACTAAGATGATGTGTTTCAGAAATAAGAGGGGAAGATTAGGGTTTGAATGGAAGATGAATAGCGTTGTGGTAGGATTGGCGGACGACTTCTGCTACCTAGGATTTTGGTTCGAAACGAGAGGAGGAAGCGAGCTGCAGGTGAGAAAGAGATTAGAATGCGCGAGTAAAGTAATGGGACAAGTATTGGGTATAAGGAAAAGAAGGTTTGGGGACGACTGGAAGATGAGAGTATGTATGTTTGATCTATTAGTATGGTCAGTGTCAAGCTATGGAGTGGATATTTGGGGTTGGAAAGAACGTAAGAGAGTAGAAAGTTTGCAGGAGAGATTTTTGAGATGGGTTATGAGAGTGAGTTGGAGCTGCCCAGGCTATATGCTGAGGAAAGAAATAGGACGAGAAAAAGTGGTGGTGATGCAAGGGACAAGAGTCTGGAACTTTGAAGAGAAACTAAAAAGGGGAGAAGGAAGTAAAATTGCACAAGCGTATGCCCGGAAGGTTATGGATAAAGAGAGGAGGAACAACGTGGGGCGTTCAAAATGGGAGGATGAGAGATATGTAATGAGGTTTTAATGTGCTATGCAAGTTATGAGTGGAGAGTGGGAGGGAATAGAGGAAGAGATTAGGGCAAGACAAGGGGAGAAAAGATGGGAAAAATCGCTGATTCAAGGTACAACAGCTGGTAAAGAATGCTGAAGAGGCAGGGGGAACGAGAGTACCTGCAAAAGATTAAAAAGGAGAGCAATTGGAATAGAGTGGTGAGATTCAGAATACGAGAGGGTGTAATAGCATGTAGGTATTGGATAAATGAAGAAGAGAATGTGTGTAGAATATGTAAGTATGAGCAGGACACATCTTTGCATGTGTTAGAGAGGTGTACACGTGACGAAGGGGGAGGAGAGAGCATAGAGGAGAGAATGAAATGGATTCTGAATGAAAATTCTCAGGGGGACGAATGGATGCAGAAGCTGGAAGAGCTGAGGGAGAGAAAGAGAGATATAGCGAAGAATGACTCCTAAAGAAGGAGAATTACGAAGTAGTGCGGCGGAGTAGAGTTCAACTATGAGATTGATAGTGGTAACAGAAAATGGAAGCCCAGGGCAAATTTGCAAGCGTTTAGAAATAAGAATAATAAGTTCAGACGATATGTAGCAAATAGTTAATAAGATAGTATAAGGCTTGTTTGTAAAAATACATGTAGTGGTTATGTAAAGACTCTCAAACCCGTGAAAGGGAGGGAGTATAAACAAATAAAGAACATTATTTCCTGTTAAACTTATGTATTCTTAAACTTCAATTCCTTTCAATAATGAAAAGAACAAATTAAAAAAAAATAGACCAAAGAAAAGAAAAGCATCTCTGCGAACCAACTTCATACTCGGGACACTAACATGTCGATTATTGTTATTGAAAATATTCAGATGAAAAAAATTCTAGACGATTCTAGGCGATTCTAGACAAGATTCTAGACAAGATTCTAGACCCACTATGACGTCGTCCCACCTCCCTTGCTGCGTTGCAAGATTTATTGACGATTATTGTTGTAATTTTTTCTGTGACTTGTGTGGTTTTTCCACAAATTTAATGTTATTTTTTACGATTGAAACAAAAACTATGCATCCTATCAAAAAATGATTTATGAAAAATTTGTTGCCCTTTTTTGGGTAAAAAACTTTTCTCTGTTTATTTTTTCAGTAGCTTGTATGGTTTTCTCAAAAATGGAATTTTTTTATTTCTCATGCTATTTCTTACGATTAACACTTTATAGATCTTTTTTGGTGCATAATTCTTGTAAATTGATATTTTTTGTATCTTGCATAATTTGACCGCAAAATGGAATTTCTCATTTTTGATTACTTTTTTTAACAGCAGAAACAATAAAGTGACAGTGCTATGCCCTGCTTGAAATGCCGGATAGGACCTGGTTAGTAACCGGTTAGAAGTGGGTTCTAAACGGCCCAAACCGTGCCGTAAGCGGTTTTTGTCTCCGAATTATAACCGACACCGAAATGGGCTCTATCTGGCATTATACAATATTAGTATTCGGTTTCTAGCTGGTTTGTAACTGGATGGAAAAACTACTGCTGCCAGGTTATCTGACTGAAGCCGCACCGTAACCGTTTTTTGCCTCCGAGTTATAACCTACATCTGACCGGGCTCTATCTGGCATCATGTAATATTCGTATCCGGGTTCTACATGGTTTGTAACTGGATCCACGAAATACAGAATTAGTTTCGATTTGGCGGATATGAGAAAGAAACCGTGATAAGCACAGGCTTACGTTTTTGTGAATTCTACAGAACTTTTTCTATGAGAATTAAGTAGAATTCAGAAAAAATCCTCAAACGGGACAGTAATTTTAGGAACGGGAATCTTTGAAATTTGCGAAACTAAAATCCGTTCGAAACAAAGTGGAAGACTGGATATTTCACAGAACGCTTCTGAAATCAAAAACACGGCAGTTTTCTATAATTTCTACATCATCGCGCCGTCGTTTCCAACAGGAACAAAAAATCCGATATATAGAGGGGCTTCTTTATTTAGTCTTCTTTGTATATCAGAAGGAAGGAAGGATGGAGGGAGGACACACGAGAGACATATTGTGAACTTATCGTAATGCAATCAAACATAATTCTATAGCCTAACCTAACAAATATATAATGCACGCGACCCACTACCCTAACGCAGAATATTGCATGCTGAGGGTTTCGCTCGAAATGGCCCTTATATACCAAGCAAGAAATTTCTCAGCGTTTGTGTAAAAAGAACCAATGCCAGACCGAATATTCCATTTCAGTTCCCAATTTCTCAAATAGAACCAAGTTAGGGCCAATTAGAATGTTCCTGTGTTAAGTGTCGTTTTCAGTTTCCCCATACAAGAGTTGAACATTCGCTAGTCCTTCCTATATTACTATCTCTAGAAGCTGTACTTACTACGCAGGTGTAATTCTGAACCATTCCGTGAAGCTATTGCCGGTGAGTTGGACCAGATCTCACCGAGGCATATTATATCATTATCGGTGATCGAAGAGGCCTGATCCGAAAAAAGTCAACTCATGCACATTTTAGAAGGTGAAACAAAGACAGGACTTACCCCTTGTCTGCCGCTGACATCTATCTTGCTTTCCGAATAATATACAGCCACTATTCAGTAAACCGGGCTCCCTGTCCTGACCGTTGGTTTGACTGTCAGAGGAGTTGGAAGATGAGGAACTGGAACGATATATATATATATATATACCTACCGAACGCGTCCTCGGGTTGCGGATAGAGGGTCCTTGTACCAAGGATTTCTGCTGAATATGGTTACAATAATGAATAAGCAGTCGCGGACAATTGTCCAGGGATGGTCCCGAAGGAATAGCACCTAAGCGAAGGCGTCACCACCGTGCCGAAAGCTGAATGACACCTGGGTGAGGTGTCTCAAACGGTGACCTGAGATACCGGGCGACCTCTCAGAGAATCAGCCTTATCCTTGCACGCGGGGCTCTACAAGGATGGACCAACCCTTTCCCTACCTGCTCGTGGGAACAACAATGACAACACCAAACATAGTTGTAGTAAGTGCAGTTCAGAACAATCGAACGCGCAGGGCTCCCGACAATGGGTCGTGCAACAATGCCGACTACCCTAGAGTTGGGGGAGCCAATCAAGACAGGAGTCAGTGCGATGGGCCAGCCGAATCTCAATACTTTTAAGTGAACGGATCGACTCAATGACGACCTATTAGAGTGCTACGATAGCAGTGTGACCCCTAAGCGAGAAGGTTACATGGCACGACTGCAAGTTCTGTGGTGCGAGAAACACCCAGAGCTCTCGCACTTTTTGCGTCAAAGTCTGCGAAAGCATGCCGAACAACTCCGAAAAAGAGGCTATGTAAGCGGAGCGCCTAATCTACTGCAGCCAGAACAAGCCGGCAAACCAACCGCGAACAGGCATCCAATAGACGAAGAACGATGCTTCAGGACTCGGAGAAACATCAACATTGAGGTTTCTCCAAAGCCCAAAGATCTGACTGAACTGGATGATGAACTTCGTGGAGATTTTTCCGAAGAATCCGACCTCTGGACTATCAACTGTGGTGTGTACAATGCAGCGAGAACTTTGGCAGATGCAAACCGTAAAACAGAATCAACGGTTGATCAAAAGACCAAAAGATGAATGCATCAACTCAGCACAAAGATAGGCTGGGCAAGACAGTATGCTTCCTTCATTCAGTGTGTGATTGACTACATAACATCCGGCAGGACTTTCACTGCCAAGGTTCAAAAGTTCACGCGCGAACTGCAGATCCGTCATCACACAATCAACAACTCAAAGCTACTGACCATCAGGCAGCATATTGTTGACAGAATACGAGTACAATCTAACGCTAAGAGAAATCTAGAGCGCAGGGAGAGGTGGGTCAGAGGAAGTCAAGAGTTTTTGTCTGACCCATCTCGACTCTTCCAAGACCCTCCAGTTACTGTCGACCATCCGCCCAAACCAAAGGAGGTCGAAGCATTTTGGAGAGAAGTCTACGAGGTCCAACATCAATTTCAAGAAGACTCAAAGAACATAAATAGCTTTAAGGAGCTGTGCAATGTCCTCATAACAGCTGAGGAGGAATGCCCACCTATCACTACCGAGGATGTGAAAAACGTATTAAGAGGCATGAAGAACTATGCCGCTCCCGGTCCAGATTGTATCAAGACCTCCTGGTGGAAGAAGTTTCCTTCAACTACCAGCATCTGGCTATTCCGGAGTGGTTGGTGGAAGGACGCAAAGTGCTCCTGCCGAAGATGGGCAGCTTAGCTGACCCTGAGAATTACAGGCCAATAACTTGTCTGAACACACTGTATAAGATATTTACAGCTACCCTAAATGATAAGTTTGTTCAGACAATTGAACCTGTGTGACGAGAGATGTATGAACAACGCGGCTCAAGGAAAGGCGTAGCAGGATTTCGGGAGAACCTGCTCATCGACAGATGTGTTTGTAAAGACGTAGCATCCTATCAACGATTCCTATCGATGGCCTGGATTGATTACCGGAAAGCTTTCGATTCAACCTCCCATAGACTTATCATCTATCTGTTGGAAAGCTTAAAGATTCATCCACACATCGTGAGATGCATAGAGAGATTAATACCGCTTTGGAAAACCAGATTTACTATCTCATCTGGAGAACATCGTGTGATCACTAACGGTTTCATCTGATCACTAACCTTTCAGAGAGGTGTGTTTCAGGGCGACTCCATGAGCCCTCTTCTCTTTTGCCTCACATTATTGCCACTGTCTCTCGCACTTTGCCATTCCGAAGGGTATCTCTGTGGCAAACTTGGAGATCGAAAGCATAAGGTCACTCATGTATTTTACATGGACGAGCTCAAGATCTATGCTAAAAATGAAGAGAAACTACATCAAGCTCTAAAAATTGTCAAAGTTCGGGTTAGAGAAATGCGCCACGGTTCATTTGAAGAACGGAAAACTGAATGGCTTCCCCGGAGACCCTGAGCTCGTTGACAGAATCTCTATACGACATCTTAGCGCTGCAGAGACCTGTACGTACCTAGACGGGCCACAGAGCCGCATTCAGGACGTGACATCTATAAAGGATACTCTCCGAAAAAGATACAAACGTCTCATCCGGCAGATTTGGTTTTCCGAACTGTCGTCTAAGAACAAAGTATCTGCAACGAACATGCTTGCCGTCCCGGTAGTACTATATTCATTTGGAGTCGTTCCATGGACGAAGGACGAGCTCAGATCCCTTGATATCGGGACGCGTAAGGTTTTGCACATGAACAAAAGCATGCACCTCAAGTCTTCTGTTCCGCGACTTTACATCTCACGCCACCTGGGTGGTCGTGGAATATTGAATCTTGAATGTCTTCACAACAGGATTATTCTGGGTACAACACATATAGTTGCAAATGGAAAAGACCCTCTTCTTAGAATGGTCAGGAAACATGAAGCGGGCAAAGGGGCGTTTTTGTACAAAGCAGCGGAGGAGGCTGCTGAGACACTCGGCCTTGACTTAAATACCGGGGTTGAGCAAAATGCATCAAATCTTATCCATCTTGAATACTCACTCCTGAAGGCTTGGATCAAGAAAGCACAGGAGAAAAACTTCCGCGAAGAGCTCCACGATAAGAAGATGCACGGCATCTTCCACAGAAATGTAGAGGATCAGTCGATGTCGTATGAGCTAACGTATGCTTTCCTTAAATCATCTGGATTGAAGGCGGGCACGGAGGGTTTCATTTTGGCATGTCGAGACAGTGTCATTTCCACTCTAGCATACCGTCGCCACATTTTGAGCCAAGATATCCCCGATGATAGCTGCAGAGCGTGTCATGCACACCCTGAGTACCTAGGACACATACTATCTAGTTGTCCAACTCATGCGGGAACGACCTGCATCCAAAGGCACAATGCGGCACTAGGAGAGCCTTATTACCATCTCTGTCACTCTTACGGAATCAGCCCAAATACCGCTCCGCTAAACGCTCCTAGGGAAATAGAGTCAATTGTCGAAAATGAGAGGTGCCGAACATACTGGAACTTCATATTCTCGACAATTGTTTCTGTTGCGCACTTGAGGCCTGACATAGTTCTCCTTGACTTCGAGAAACGAACCATGTTCGTTATCGAATTTTCGGCACCAGCTGACAAAACCGTCACAGCCAAGGAGGAAGAAAAGAAAGAGAGGTATAAAGATCAGTGACTGAGAGTGAATTCTGAGCGAGCCAAAAGTAAGCCTGTAAATGCGCTCTTTAAGAGATACTAGAGCTTCATACGCGCGCTACGCGCGCGACCAATTTCTTTGCATGTAATTATTATATTTGGGAATGAAGTTCAATAAAATACCATGAAATTAATTTTTACTTCAATAATTTTGATTTGTACATGTCTTCGCATGCATACCCTCTCACGATGCAGAATAAATACTTGTGCAACTATAAACATTTTCATGCAACTTTTGAAAAAAAACCTATAAAATGTCGGCGCGTACAAATTTTCATAGAAATACACAGTACATGATCTCGTCTCGAGAAGAGTCTAGATGTCAAGCGACTTATACGACCGAATTGTGTATTCGCTGCGTTTTAACCTCGGTTTTCACTAATGTCGAGCATGATTTTTTTACGGGAAGGTTTCTTCGACAAATTGCCAAACTCTTAACTTGCTTATGAAAATATTCTAAATAATTAATAAATTTGTGAATTTTGAAGAGCCTAATGAAGTCATCGACAAGATATTCTTAGTTAATTCTGTAAAAAATTCACCCTATTCTTTTAAAAATAGCCAAATTCTTATTTTTTCTTAAAAGTTGTTAAAATAATTGATAATTCTTGTAAATTCACAAAACAACATAGACAAGTTCATCGGAAAGACAATCTTAGTTGACTCCGTAAACTAATTGTGTCTATTCTTTGAAAAATACCCAAACTCTGAATATCTTTATGAAAAATATTTCAATAATAAATAATTATTATGGATGTGCAAACTAATGTACGAAATTCTTATTTGAAATACATACTTCGTTGCTTCCATAAAAATTGAGCCTATTCCTTTGAAAATAGAAAAACACTAAATATATTTCGGAAAATTGTTTAAATGATTAATAATTATTATAAATTTGCAAAGTATCATAGGAAATAGTCCTCGAAAAGATATTCTTAGTTGCCTCCAAATTGCCGGTAAAAATTGTTTAAATAATTGATAATACATGGGAATTTACAAAGAATCACAGAAAAAAGTTATGGGAAATATATTCTTATTTAATTCTTTAAAAAAATGTAGCCTATTCGTTGATAAGTATCCCAACTCTGAATTTGTTCATGTAAATTGTTTAAATAATTAATAATTACTTTAAATTGACAAAGCAACATAGAATGGAGTCATCAGAAAGACATTGTTAGTTGACTCCGTAAACAAATTGTGTCTATTCCTTGAAAAATACCCAAACTCTGAATATGTCTATGAAAATTGTTTAAATAGATAATAATTATTGCAATTGTAAAAGTAATGTAGGAAAGTCTTATTGGAAATATGTACGTTCTTGAGAATTTACGAAGTATCACAGAAAAAGTCATCGGAAAGATATTCTTAGATGATTCTGTAAAAAAAATTATTTTCGTTGACAAATAACTAAACTCTGAATTTGTTTATGAATATTATATAAATAATTATTAATTATTGTATATTTGCAAAGTATCGTAGAAATCTTGATGCATCAAACTAATTGATCCTTGTCGTTGAAAAATGGCTGAGTTCCTGATTTCTTTATGAAAATTGTTAAAATAATTAATAATTCTTGTAAATTTATCAAGCAAAATACAAAAGAGTAATCATAAATATATTCTTAGGCGCATCCGTAAACAAATTGTTCCTATTCCTTGAAAAAGACACAGACTCTGAATATGTTTATGAAAACTGTTCAAATAATTAGTAATTGTTATAAATGTTCAAAGTATCGTAGAAGATAGTTATTGGAAATACATTCTTTGTTGATTCCGGAAACAAGTTGGGCCTATTCTTTCAGAAATAGCCAAACTCTTAATTTTTTAATGAAAATTGTTCCAATAATTAATAAATCTTGTAAATTTGCTGAACATAAAAAATTCGTTGAAAATAGCCAAAATCTGAATTTGTAAAGAAACATAGAAAAAGAGTCTTGGGAAAGACCTACTTTTTGACTCCGTAAACAAATTGTGCCTATTCCTTGAAAAATAGCTAAACTCTAAATTTTTAAATCGAAATTGTTTAAATAATTAATAAATCTTGTAAATTTACAAAACATATTAAATAGTCATCGGAAAGACAATCTTAGTTCACTCCGTAAACAAATTGTTCTGAATGTGTTTATGAAAATTGTTTAAATAATTAACAATTATTGTAAATTTTCAAAGTAACATACATAGGAAAAAGTTATTCGAAAAATATTTTCTATTGATTCCGTAAAAAAATTGAGCCTATTCTTTAAAAAACAGCAAAACTCTTGATTTGTTTATCAAAATTGTTTAAATAATTATTCATTTTTTGAAATTTGCAGAACATTATAGCAAAAAGTCACTGGAAAGATATTCTTACTTAATTCTATAAAAGATGGAGCCTGTTCGTTAAAAAATAGCCAAACTCTCAGTTTTTTAATTGAAATTGTTCAAATAATTGAAAATTATTATGATTTTACAAAGCTTTATAGGTAACAGTCATCCGAAATATATTCTTTGTTGAATTCGTAAACAAATTGAGCCTATTTGTTGAGAAACAGCCAAACTCTGAATATGTTTATGAAAATTGTTAAAATAATAATTAACCATTATTGTAAAATTGCAAAGTAACATAGGGAAGAATTATTCTTGATATATTTCTTTTGGTTCTGAATTTCTAAACAATAGCCAAACTCTGAATTTGTTTAAATAATCAATGATTATTGTAAATTTACAAAGTAGCATAGAAAAGATTCATCTGAAAGGCATTTTAAGTTGATTCCGTAAACAAATTGAGCCTATTCTTTGAAAAATGGCCAAACTAAAGATATTCTTAGATAATTATTTTCAAAAACAAGTATACCGCACACCATGTATTTCACCGGGCGCCATTTCGCGATCGCCTGTCCTCCGACAGATGAAATTCATGATGATCACGTGATAGTTTTCGCTTTTGACCAATTACTGAGCGCCAAAAAGAACGACCAATCACCAATCTCCAGGGAAAATCACGATCAATTAGGAAAAAGAACATAATCATCTCACTCACTCACCCTAAGTTAAATACGCATGACAAATGATTTTGAATTACTTATTATTAAGGGCTCTTTCACACGATTGCAGATCAGCAAATTGCATGTAGATTGCCCACAGGAACGAAAAGGACAGACTGTTCTCCATCTCTTACACTCGTGTGGACTTTCTGCATGCAATCTACTGATCTGAAATCGTGTGAAGGGTACCTGAGTCTGATGTATAATATTTTAGAAATAAAATTGGAAACATAAGAAATCAGATTTTTTTATAATTAACAATGAAAAATTCTGTACAGCTTAAAAACATTTCAACTTTTAATTTTAGTCACTAAGTAAATAGTAACAAAAAACGAAACGAATGACAATTTGAATTTCGCTGGCTATGAGTGGCATTAACGTTCACGTGACTCGACAGCCAATCAGACGGCGAATAAAAAGGCTTATCAACTAACTTCATGTGTTAACTCACTATTTTTACTTAGTGATACTCTGTGGGAGAACTGTAGCTTCAATGAGGCGTCCTCCAATCCCTCCATGTCGGAGTTTCCCCTCCGCAAACAAATCGGGAAAAGATTCACGCAGGCGCGTAGATCTTGGGAACGAAACCCGAGGAGAGCACGTTTGGACTGAGCGAACTCTACCCCCACTCCGGTATGGATGGGATCAGCCAAGGATCGAAGGACTGGAAAGATCGGCCTTCTTGAATCTCTGGGGGATTCGGCTCTTTCGGAAAAGAAACTTTACTGGATGGCGCGACATGCAATAGTTTTTCGAATGATTATGAATAGTGACTAGTTCGAATTATTGTTGCTTAATGCATTTTTATTCATTTTTTTTTATAAATCATCATTCATCAATATTTCACGAATACCTACTTTGTGAACTAATTTGCATCAGTATACATAATTTTGATGTGTTGGAATATTATCTTTTTTATGTAAATAAGTAGCAAAATGAATGTTTAAACAATTGAACAATTATTGAAATAATACATATTTCTTGGAGTATACAGATTGTATAGAAAAAGCAGGAACATTTAATTTGGCCCAATTTTGAAAAGATTTTAATGTTTTTAGTTATATTACTTTGTTTTCTGAGAATACTGTTAAAAAATAGTGTGTATTATTTTAACAACTGTGAAATTCTTAGAACCAACATTGTTAATTACATTTACTGGATGACAATTGAACTATTAATATTTTTTTGCATTTTTTTGTTTTCAAATTAGAAATTCATCTGTTGTGAGAGAAATTACATTATTCTGGAAAAAAAATTCAACTGTTTGGTTGAAAATAAATCTATGTTGTTAAAAATTCATACTTTTGTTTGAAATTTCTACTTTTTTGTTGAAAATTCAACTATTACTAAAAAAATTCTCTTTTCGCTCAAAATTCATATTTTGGCATTAAAAAATGAACTGAAAGCTTCTCTGCATGAAAGTTCGATTAAAAAAATTGTAATTTTTTTAGTAACAATTCATCGGCTGCAGTACAAATTTCATTTTTCTTAAATAAAAATTCAACTACTCGGTAAAGAATTGAACTATTTCGTTAAAAATTTATCCCTTTTGGTTGAAAAAGTTCATCTTTTTGAAGGAGAAATTCAATTTCTTCCGTACACACTTATTTTTGGTTGAAAATTTCATATTTTGATTTTTAAAAGTCCACTGGAATTTTTTCTGGAGGAAAATTGAACTATTCTTTTAAAATGTATTTTCTTTTTCAATAAAAACTCATCTGTTTCAAAAGAAATTTCATTGTTTTGGGATAACAATCCCGTGTGGAAACATTTCGTGGTGCTGCACTGTTTCTGTCTAGTCCGCCTTGAGTCGACACTGGCGCGCTACTGGCTGTCTGTCCAGTGGCTAGACTGGGATGTAACGCTCGGATCGACTAGTTTCTAGCCAGATCGGCTATTTCGATAAAAAATAAGTGATAATTAAATAATATAATTATTTTTTATGCCACAAAAATCCAATATATAGATTTTGCAGATATTTAAGAATATGAAATAAGTTTTTGTAAAAAAAAAATGAGTTTTCGCAAATCTCTTGTAAAACGCCAGGTGTCGAACTTCTGATGTAACTTCCTATTAAATTTTGATAACTTTATCCCGTCGCCTTAACACCTCGGCCATCTTAAAGTTTTTTTTTTTCATTTTTGTCGGACATGAATTTTAATTCATTACATCCTAATATTTATTTTAATAAAACATGAACAATTTTTCAACAATAAAAGTGCTTCATACGTGAATAAATCGTTGCAAAAAATGAAGTTTGTATGATTTTACTTGCGATCAGGCTACGAAATAATGATTGTTTATTATTTCAAATGATAAATAATACGTGAGGCTTCATTACCATTCACTCAATCAATAGATAACCAAAATAAATTAAATAAATCATTTATTATAATATCTGATTTGCTGGAATATCGTTAATATTATACATAGCATTCAACATATTATAATTATTATGAATTCAATATAAATTTATTATAACTTGACTAATTGAAGTAAGAGAAAATGTTTTTAACAATTCTCAGAAAAATCGTTCTTCAGAATGCAATTCTTTTATTAAGATTTCGGTCACCTTCAACAATTATTCTTTACTATTTACAATATGTAATAGTGTATAATTAATTATTGCTTGAGCATATGTGCAATTTTGTATTGTAATTTCTCAAATCTTTTGTTGGAAAATTATTCTTGTCTGAATTCACTTATGTAATTTTTGTTCAAGTCCAAAACGTGATTCTGCCTGGAAACTAGCTAAAATCTGGACAATTTTTTATATTCCAATTCCTAACGAACTCCTAGATAGCGCCAAGACCGGTACTAGACAGCAGGAAGGTTCTAATCAAACACGTAGTGAAACTACACAGCGCCAGGCTAGTCTTGCATCAATAGACAGGCTTGAGAAAAACTGTACTGGCTTTAGCATGATTCAAAACTGCCACGGAATTTTTCCACACGGGATGCAAACATTGGGTAGAGAATTCAACATTTTGTTAAAAAGTCATCCTTCTTGGGTAAGAATTCGTCTTTTCGAATTGAAAAATCTTTTTTTGTCATCGAGACTTCTTGCTTGGTTAAAAATTCATATTTTGATCATGAAAAGTCAACTAAATCCGTTTGAACATACAATTCTTCTATTTTCTCCAAATTAATCTTTTTGATTTATAAATTCATCCGCTTGAACAAAAATTTCTTATTTTTGAATGAAAATGCAACTTTTCGCTTACAAATTATTCTCCTTTGCTTGAGTATCACTTTGTGATACATTTTTGGTTGAAAATTCATCGCTTTGATTGACAGTTTAACTATTTCGTCGAAAATTAATATTTCCGAATTGAAAATTCAACTACTGTTGTAAAAGTTAAACTACATTGTTAAAATTTTTCATTGATCTTTGCTAGTTAAAAATTGTCCTATTTTGGTACCAAACTAAATACTTTTCTTGGTTTAAAATTTCATTTTTGTTAGGTAAAAATGCATCAGTTTCGTGGAAATGTAATTTTTTGCTGAAGTCATATTTTTTGCTTGTACATTTCATTTTTGTAGTGAAAATTCGTCTTTTGGCTTGACGGTTCAACAATTTGGGTAAAATTTTTTCCCTGTCGTGAAAAATCTTTATTTCTTGAAAATTGGTCTTTTTGCTTTCAAATGACTTTTTTAAAATTTAAATTGCATGTTTTTGGATTGAAATATAAACTATGACACTTTTTGTTGGGAATTTATGTTTTGAGGTTGAAAATTCAACGATTATGTTAGAAAGTCAAGTATTTAGTTAAAAAGCTATCTTTTATAGTAGAAAAGACATTTTGTTGTTTTAAATAAAGTAATAAATTTCACAATTTGAAATTTGAATCTAAAGTACTGGTTTATTCCGTTCATAAAAGATTCTAGGTTAAAAGTATTTCAAAATAAAAATGCTGCTATTTGAATACTAATCATGAAGAACAATGAAAAATTAGACATTAGTAAAACATTTTTGCACACAGAAAAATTACGTACAGAAAGGGTAGGGGTGGGGGGTGTAGAAAAAGGTTCTTCCAGTTTGTTACAGGAAGGAGGGGGTCTCAGAAATGGCCTATAATTCGTTACGTAATTCAACTACTGTAAGGCCGCTCACGCATATCTCAAAAAGGAAATAGTTTCGAAATATATCCTATCTTTTTGTTTTGATCCACAAATTTCGACGATATTTTGTATTATAACTCGTGATCTTGAATAAAACTGCACAATTTTTTAGGAAATAATAGAACAAGATTTTATGAAGTTAATTCCTGTAATTTATTTATTTGTAGAATTATACGTATTAATAATTCACGCTGCATGCTTAATAATAAATTGCTGCATTATTGTGTTATTAATAACTAATAATATATAGTTATGTTTTAAACATGGGTACAATATAATTTTGCATTATTCGAAAATTGCTAAATTACCATGAAGTAGCTTTTATTCAGATTTTAAAATCAGAAACTCAGAATTGAGAACATTATATTGCATGGACTGAGAGTAATACTCCAGAGAGCTGAAACTAGGATTTGAACCTATTTCGTTCGGATCGCAGTCCACTCCCTTCGGGATCGTTTCAAAGCATCTTCGGTTGAGTTCTGATCAGGAGGGGTAACCTTCCGGCAGTCTGCAGGTTTCGATCTTTTAAAGATTCGATCCCGGGTACTTTTTTTTTATTAGTACACAAACTAAATGATCAATCCTCTGTACCTGCTCTCCTCGGGAATCAAACGCTGGCCGGCTGCTGCCACAACCCATCCCTTCCTGAGTGCTTCAGAAGGAGGGAGCGTCAACGCGGGACGGGATCACTTTCTCCCTTACATCTTTCTTGATCTCGAGACGAGTTAAACCTAACGATCCTTTTTTCGTCGGCTCAGGGATCAAAACCCAAAGTGATTAAAACGTTCTACTCTCAGTCCCTGATAAAGATCTTATAAGGGAGTTGCGACGGTTATACCCCGAATATTCTGTTTAGCTAATCGTCCTAATCGTCCGTGCTCTTGGAGGTGCTACCGTTTCACTGGTTAATAGTCTGAGAAGCATCCCTGTGTGTCAACAAAATGCTGATACACTTGCAGGGAGAAAGCAGAAGGCGGTCGTCCTTGGGTCGCTTCGTCTCCTCAGGGTGCACGAGACTTTGGCCGGATCATCGTATTGAATTCATCGCAGACTATAATCGCCTATCTCACGGTCGTGAGACGTGGTTATGGCTGAAATTTTCCCGCGATTTCGCTGGGATGGGGTGCAATTTTTCAGATTAGCACCCGCTCCCGCCGAAAACCTGCGGTTGTCCTTATGACAAACTTTTAACTACATGTAATACCAGTGTTCCGTCTTGGTTACGTTGACCAGTGGACGATTACAGGAGACAACTTCTGCATGAGCGCACTGAAGCCACTCTGAAGAACCAATACGCGTAGGTCGGGCAGTAGCACCACCAACAAGAAATGACAAAAAACACTAAAATTACGGCCTTAACTCCGGCTGTCAGCCGGAACGGTATTTCCTAGGCAAAAATTTCACAGCTCCAGAAACGCGTGTTTCGACGACGGCGCCATATTTGCTACTTATTTTTTCATTGTTAAAATGTATTTAAAAAAAAGGAAAATCAAGGTGTTTTTCTCTTTGAACATACAAAATTTTCAGCTGCTTTTAAATTTTGGGGTAGAGTGGCATTAATAATTTCTGTGGGTATGCTTTTTAAATGAAGAGTAATCAATTCTAGAAATAGTTCATCAGAATTCACAAAACATCATTTTTCTGAAATAATTCCTAATACACTCCTATGTATAATTCTTCTACGTATAATGCGATATAGTTGTTTTTATACTCATTCCAGAGTTATCAAATGAATGTATTTTTTTATTAAAAAACTTACTAGAAAATGTGGAAATCATTTATTCTATCTCTTTTCAATGTTGTATAATGTCCATTAAAATATAATGATATATACTTAAAATAACTTTGAAGCTTTTTCCATTCACCGGGTAGTAGAGAAATGCATGTTCGAGCATTACTGCTTATCAAATCCACATGTGGCATTAAGTTGTTATCACTCCATAATTCTACACAAACGATAACATTTCTGATGAAGGATGCATCTAAATTACAAATTTTTGCAAACAAAAAACAGGTTCTGCGTTATACAAGACATCTTATCTTGAATATAAACTTAAAAGCTTAAGCACGGTCTTAAAATTTGATCTCTTTGCACTGTCCTCCCAAATATTTGATGAGCAAATGCTTTAAACTGCACGATTTTTGACATTGATTAAATACGTCTTGCTCATCAGAAGAAATTCTCTGCATGAATATTCTCACTTTAAATTTGTTTGGTAATTTTCTGACAGCTGTGATCTGCAGTATTTTATTCACTTACAGATGCTGAAGATCAGCTGAGAAAACTAAGGGCTATGTTATTGTATATTAAGTTATTGTTTATACATTCTTTAAAGACTTAATCCTAATTTCTTAGAATCGTACATGAGATTCGTTTTGTGTTATGCAAGTAAGATAATATGACACCTTCGTGAATATCAAACATGCTTGGTACAATTATGATATCACATAAGCCGCATTGGGAAAAGGGATAATGAGCTTGGTTATGAGATATACGTGTTGGTCTGGAGATACAATGTGATTAACTACTTTTACTAGATGTTTAGAAAGTTTCATTATTATTTAAAATCTAAGGCGATATAATATGTACCGGCGCGTTGGTTATGAATTTTATATTACAGTTTCGCAAAATGTAATTTGGAGCAGATGCAAAATCTGCTAGAGCAATTGATTATCGAGAAAAATAAAGGAAGAAATTGTAGGCTCCGAAAGCTACGATCATGGTTTCTTAAAGCAAACAATACCGCCGCAACTGTAACATGTACGTCATTCACGCCTGCTCCTCCCATCCTATAAGGTAAACAAGAGCGGGAAATTTAAGCACGTGCAAAGTTGCTACGTGCAAAGTTAACCCCATCCCTTAAAAAAACAGACAGGAATGCACCTTGGTAAAATATTAGACTGGAGGACCTGAAACAGATACCCAACTTGTAATATCTGCAAATCCAGGAGTGACCGAAAGACTCTAGGAGATCGGCTACAGGTCTCACTATGGGCTGGAGAGGATCAATATAATGATCGTCTTGATAACTAAATTTACGCCCGTAGACACAGCAACAAATTTTTCTTCGGGAAATGTGAAGGAGACAACTGGAGGTTAAAATAAACACTAGATTCCCCTTTACAGTCTAGTTACACGTGCACTTCATTCCAGAGGCGATATCACACTTATTGGATGATCAAGTATTTGCTCAAGTCCCAAAATCTGAGGGAAGTTGAAATCTGTTGGATTACTGCTGTATTAATGGATGGTCATTGCTCATCGGATGTGATGCTTATGCACATCATTCTACGTGGGGTAGTAAAGACGTCAACCACAAGGTTAAGTATTTATTATAATGTCTCTTCACTACTGATTCAACTTCATGCAATCGGATCATAGACAGACATGCTTCTACTTGAAAACTGGTAGACCGGAGGTTCAAAGGCAGAGGAACCATGAAGCAACTGATTGAGATACTTATAGGGAGGATCTCAACAGTTTGCTGGGCGTTAGACGCGTCAGAATCAAGTCTATGAAAGAAATAAAATCTGCTTTTGGCATCCTACAGTTAGATACAAATAAAGCTTATAAGGACGATTGCCCTCTTCGTATTAAAAAAACAGACAGGGATGCACCTTGGTAAAATCTTAGACTGGAGGACCTGAAACAGATACTAAACGTCTTCTTAGCAATGCTAAAATAAATGGGAATTAGGACTTGTACAAAGCAATCTTAACAAGATATAATAATGAGATACAAAATGCCGTGAGGAATAATAGGGGGGGGGGGGGTATTGTCAGGAAATCAAGAATATACCTAGATAGATAAACGTTTATTTTTCAGTCTGCTGGCCTCAAAAATTGACTTTCTGACTCTTCCATTTTTACACATTTTTTTCAAAACTAACCCTTAAAAACTAACACCCATCCATTCCTCATGTCTAAGCCGCACGCTCTTATCGCCTTGCCTTCCTCGCTTCGCCTCGCCTCGCTCGCATGTCCCTACTTTTTTGCATTGCATCGCTTTCCTACCTCTGTTTTCGCTCTAATACCTAATACTCATCTACTATTTACAATATTTACATCTACTTTCTCTCCTATTTACAATCCTTCCGTCTCCATTCCTCTTCCTCCATCCATCTCTTCATCTCCATCTTACCCAACACTCCCTTCACCCATCCTACTGTCCTTTTTTCCCCCTTTTCATGCAACAATACCTCCATGCTTATCTCACTTCTTTCCACCTCCACGCACTCCACCAACCAGTGCTCCACTCTTGCCTCCCCCTTTCCACACAGTTCACACATCCTCTTCTTCCGAGAGAGCCAGAACCTATTGAAACCTTCCATGCACCCACACCTCATCCTCGCTATGAGCTCCTGACTTCCTTTCTCTCCTTTCTCACATAAATATTGCGCTCTTGCCCTTGGCATAATCCACACGTAGTTCCCGTTTGCCAGTGTCAAGCTCAGTCCATCACAAGCCGGATGCAAAAGCCTGTTCTTTTAGAATCGCTTCATCAGCTCCGTGAAGACTATTCCTCATATGATTCTACAACGTTAGGTAGCTCTACAAAAGTATCCAGAGGTGAAACTTTTACCCCCAGCTGTGCCGTCTGCCGCGTAAGGTCATCCGCGGCTACAGACTGTACTCCAAGAAACAGTGTTTTATGAAGCCTCGTGCTTAAATTTTCCGCTCTTGTTTACCTTATAGGATAGAAGGAGCAGGAGTGAATGACGTACATGTTACAGTTGCGTCGGTATTGTTTGCTTTAAGAAACCATGATCGTAGTTTTCGGAGCCTGCAATTTCTTCCTTTATTTTTCTCGATAATCAATTGCTCTAGCAGATTTTGCATCTGCTCCAAATTACATTTTGCGAAACTGTAATATAAAATTCATAACCAACGCGCCGGTACATATTATATCGCCTCAGATTTTAAATACTAATGGAACTTTCTAAACATCTAGTAAAAGTAGTTCATCACATCGTATCTCCAGACCAACACGTATATCTCATAACCAAGCTCATTATCCCTTTTTCCAATGCCGCTTATGTGATATCATAACTGTACCAAGCATCTTTGATATTCACGAAGGTGTCATATTATCTTACTGGCATAACACAAAACGAATCTCATCATGTACGATTCTAAGAAATTAGGATTAAGTCTTTAAAGAATGTATAAACAATAACACAGTATACAATAACATAGCCCTTAGTTTTCTCAGCTGATCTTCAGCATCTGGAAGTGAATAAAATACTGCAGATCACAGCTGTCAGCAAATCACCAACCACATTTATAGTGAGAATATCCATAGACAACAAAATGAATTGTACAGCGTTCCTTCCTCAAAGAATGCAGAGAATTTCTTCTGATGAGCAAGACGTGTTTAATCAATGTCAAAAATCGTGCAGTTTAAAGCATTTGCTCATCAAATATTTGGAAGCACAGTGCAAAGAGATCAAATTTTAAGACAGTGCTTCAGTTTTTAAGTTTATATTCAAGATACGATGTCTTGTATAACGCAGAACCTGTTTTTTTTTTTGCAAAAATTTGTAATTTAGATGCATCCGTCATCAAAAATGTTATCGTTTGTGTAGAATTATGGAGTGATAACAACTTAATGCCACATGTGGATTTGACAAGCAGTAATGCTCGAACATGCATTTCTCTACTACCGGGTGAATGGAAAAAGCTTCAAAGTTATTTTAAGTATATATCATTATATTTTAATGAACATTATACAACATTGAAAAGAGATAGAATAATTGATTTCCACATTTTCTAGTAAGTTTTTAAATAAAAAAATACATTTATTTGATAACTCTGGAATGAGTATAAAAATAACTATATCGCATTATACGTAAAAATACGTCATAGAAGTGTATTAGGAATTGTTTCAGAAAAATAATTTTTTGTAAATTCTGATGAACTATTTTTAGAATTGATTACTTTTCATTTGAAAAGTATACCCACAGAAATTATTAATGCCACTTTACCCCAAAATTTAAAAGCAGCTGAAAATTTTGTATGTTCAAAGAGAAAAACACCTTGATTATGCATTTTTTTATATACATTTTAACAATAAAAAAATAAGTAGCAAATATGGCACCGTCGTCTGAACACGCGTTTCTGGAGCTGTGAAATTTTTGCCTAGGAAATAACGTTCCGGGTGACAGTCGGAGTTGAGGCCGTAATTTTAGTGTTTTGTGTCATTTCTTATTGGTGGTGCTACTACCCGACCTACGTGTATTGGTTCTTCAGAGTGGCTTCAGTGCGCTCATGCGTGAGATAGGCGGTTACAGTCTGCGATTAATTCAATACGATGATTCGGCCAAAGTCTCGTGCACCCTGAGGACACGAAGCGACCCAAGGACGACCGCCTTCTGCTTTCTCCCTGCAAGTGTCTCAGCATTTTGTTGACACACAGGGATGCTTCTCAGACTATTAACCAGTGAAACGGTAGCACCTCCAAGAGCACGGACGATTAGGACGATTAGCTAAACAGAATATTCGGGGTATAACCGTCGCAACTCCCTTATAAGATCTTTATCAGGGACTGAGAGTAGAACGTTTTAATCACTTTGGGTTTTGATCCCTGAGCCGACGAAAAAAGGATCGTTAGGTTTAACTCGTCTCGAGATCAAGAAAGATGTAAGGGAGAAAGTGATCCCGTCCCGCGTTGACGCTCCCTCCTTCTGAAGCACTCAGGAAGGGATGGGTTGTGGCAGCAGCCGGCCAGCGTTTGATTCCCGAGGAGAGCAGGTACAGAGGATTGATCATTTAGTTTGTGTACTAATAAAAAAAAAGTACCCGGGATCGAATCTTTAAAAGATCGAAACCTGCAGACTGCCGGAAGGTTACCCCTCCTGATCAGAACTCAACCGAAGATGCTTTGAAACGATCCCGAAGGGAGTGGACTGCGATCCGAACGAAATAGGTTCAAATCCTAGTTTCAGCTCTCTGGAGTATTACTCTCAGTCCATGCAATATAATGTTCTCAATTCTGAGTTTCTGATTTTAAAATCTGAATAAAAGCTACTTCATGGTAATTTAGCAATTTTCGAATAATGCAAAATTATATTGTACCCATGTTTAAAACATAACTATATATTATTAGTTATTAATAACACAATAATGCAGCAATTTATTATTAAGCATGCAGCGTGAATTATTAAGACGTATAATTCTACAAATAAATAAATTACAGGAATTAACTTCATAAAATCTTGTTCTATTATTTCTGAAAAAAATTGTGCAGTTTTATTCAAGATCACGACTTATAATACAAAATATAGTCGAAATTTGTGGTTCAAAACAAAAAGATAGGATATATTTCGAAACTATTTCCTTCTTGAGATATGCGTGAGCCGCCGTACAGTAGTTGAATTACGTAACGAATTATAGGCCATTTGTGAAACCGCCTGATTCCTGTAACAAACTGTAAGAACCTTTCCCTACACCCCCCACCCCTACTCTTTCTGTACGTAATTTTTCTGTTTGCAAAAATATTTTACTAATGTCTAATTTTTCATTGTCCTTCATTATTAGTATTCATATAGCAGCATTTTTATTTTGAAATACTTTCAACCTAGAATCTTTTATGAACGGAATAAACCAGTACTCTAGATTCAAATTTTAAATTGTCAAATTTATTACTTTATTTCAAGCAACAAAATGTCTTTTCTACTATGAAAGATAGCTTTTTAACTAAATACTTGACTTTCTAACATAATCGTTGAATTTTCAACCTCAAAACATAAATTCTTAACAAAAAGTGTCATAGTTTATATTTCAATCCAAAAACATGCAATTCAAATTTAAAAAAAGTCATTTGAAAGCAAAAAGTCCAATTTTCAAGAAATAAAGATTTTTCACGACAGGGAAAAAATATTTCTCTCAAATTGTTGAACCTTCAAGCCAAAAGACGAATTTTCGCTGCAAAAATGGAATGTACAAGCAAAAAATATGACTTCAGCAAAAAATTACATTTCCACGAAACTGATGCATTTTTACCTAACAAAAATGAAATTTTAAACCAAGAAAAGTATTTATTTTGGTACCAAAATAGGATAATTTTCAACTAGCAAAGATCAATGAAAAATTTTAACATCTGTGCACGTGCACAGTTGTCCAAGTACCATCTGTGCACGTGCACAGTTGTCCAAGTACCATCTGTGCACGTGCACAATTTTTCAAATGACAACTGTGCAAGTCGAAATTTATACGTGCACAGTTGTCACTTGGACAACTGTGCACGTGCACAGATGGTACTTGGACAACTGTACACGTAGAAATTTATACGTGCACAGATGGACTCCTGTTTACTTTAACGTGCACAGATGTCACTTTCCTAACTGTGCACCTGCACAGAGGTCACTTGCCCAACCGTGCACATGCACAGCTGTCACTT
>CAKNXH010001308.1:273847-324201 GCA_932178445.1 Andricus quercusramuli
TTCTGTGAATTCTTCGAATTCTGTGAATTCTTCGAATTCTGTGAATTATTCGAATTTTCTGAATTCTTTGAATTGTCTGAATTCCTTGAATTCTCTGAATTACTTAAGTACAACCCTTACATAAGGACATAAACGTGCACAGTTGGGCAAGTGACATCTGTGCACGTGCACAGTTGGCCTAGTGACATATGTGCACGTGAACAGTTGGGCAAGGGACATCTGTGCACCTACACAGTTGGGCAAGGGACATCTGTGCACGTGTACAGTTGGGCAAGTGACATCTGTGCACGTGCAATGTTAGGAAAGTGACATCTGTTCACGGTAAAGTGCACAGGAGTACATCTGTGCACGTCTAAATTTCGACGTGCACAGTTGTCCAAGTACCATCTGTGCACGTGCACAGTTGTCCAAGTACCATATGTGCACGTGCACAGTTGTCTAAGCGACAACTGTACACGTCGAAATTTCGACGAGCACAGATGGGCTCTTGTGGTCTTGGCCGTGCACAGACGCACGGGCACAGTTTTCCGTCCGGCCATCGACGTGCACAGTTGGGCACGTGCAAAGTTGCTACGTGCAAAGTTGTCCGTCACCCTTTTTTTAATACGAGGAGGCCAATTGTCCTTATAAGCTTTGTTCGTATCTAACTATAGGATACCGAAAGCAGATTTTATTTCTTTCATAGACTTGGTTCTGACGCGCCTAACGCCCAGCAAACTGTTGAGATCCTCCCTATAAGTATCTCAATCAGTTGCTTTATGGTTCCTCTGCATTTGAACCTCAGTTCTATCAGTTCTCAAGTAGAAGCATGTCTATCTATGATCCGATAGCATGGAGTTAAATCAGTAGTTAAGAGACATTATAATAAATACTTAACCTTGTGGTTGACGTCCTTACTACCGTAAGTCGAATGATGTGCATAAGCATCACATCCGATGAGCAATGACCATCAATTAATACAGCAGTAATCCAACAGATTTGAACATTCCTCAGATTGTGGGTCTTGGGCAAATACTTGATCATCCAATAAGTGTGATATCGCCTCTGAAATTACGTGCACGTGTAACTAGACTGTAAAGGGGAATCTAGTGTTTATTTTAACCTCCAGTTGTCTCCTTCACATTTATCAAGACGATCATTATATTGATCCTCTCCAGCCCATAGTGAGACCTGTAGCCGATCTCCTAGAGTCTTTCGGTCACTCCTGGATTTGCAGATATTACAAGTTGGGTAGCTTAACTAATCGCGTTCACATTGAAAACTTTCCATCCTCGCCTTTTAACAATTAGGTTTCGGATGGCTATGGATGGATGGAGCCAACAACTCCAATGAGCCAAGTTTGGAAAACTTCGTCCGAACAGATGACGATAAGGGTATAATTTTTGAACCGGTAGTCTTGAAATCATGAGATGACTTCCGCAGCTTGCATCGCTTCCCATTTTTTTCTGTGATGCCGCTCTCGTTGTCTTGGCCTGGTCGTCATCGAGTTTGGTGATTGCCAAACCTTTCGGCAACTATGGTTACTTTCAGGAGATTTTTCAGATCATAGTTATAAGAGACTGTTGGACCTCCCAGGTGCATCTTCTTCTGTTATTTGATTTCATTAGGTGAGCTGATATCAGAATAGCCCTTCTTTGCAGTTCTCGTCTGGCTAGTTGTTGCGTCCGATTCATTTAACAATTAGCGTCTCGATCGCTCCCTAGCAGCTTCCGACATTCTAGCTCGTCGTGGTTTTCCGTTTAGTTCAAGCTGCTGGCATTAATATCGCCACGGTTATTTCCAGATGGTTCCCTACTTATAGATTCCGAAGTATATTCTAAGGCTAATTCGGTAATTTGCATCTTCATGAGGGAAGATGATTTTTCCAGAGAGATCATTGTCGAATTTCCCTGAGTGGTTTGTTTCTTATTTTTTTGTGAAAGAACTCATTTTGTTCCCACGAGTAGCTAGGAAAATAAAATATACGTCCCTGCAGAGTCCTGCCTGCGAACGTGAGACTTATTACATAGAGAGGTCGTCTGGTATCCCCGAGAGGCCGTTAGTACACCTTCGTACCCCTAGGTGCGAACGTGCCACAGGCACGGTCACTCTACACCTATGGCTTAGGGGGTGGCCACATTGAGTGAAAAACTCAAAATATATCCGGTTGTAGACCACCACACCAACGGAGGGCTGTTTCTTAGTTGCTGCGCACACCGTAGTAGCTTCTAACATACTAAAATTATACATACGAAGAGATCCCCTTTATGGAAATCCTCTCATCTCACCCAAGAGAGACCGTTCATAGGGATCTTTCTTACATATATATACACATTCAGATCAACCAGAAGGTGTTACAACTCCTACCGAACGCTCGACCAAACTATCGCAGGAACGGATTCCATATCTCTCTGTCTCTCTGTCTCTCTCTCTCTCTCTCTCTCTCTTACAAGTATACTTTCTGCCTTCTCCCTCTATTCATGTCTTCCTTTCGTGCAGCGATTCGCAGTTGATCCAAAGACTGCTCACCGACATCCCACTACTGCCACGCTAAGCGAAGCCTGTATATGTTATCTCTCTCTCTCTCTCTCTCTCTCTCTCTCTCTTTGCACTCTCTTACTATGCAATCTCTTCAAAACTCATGATGATTCCTCGCGAAAAATTTTTAAATTGATCTATCAAAGTTTTTGGACAGTAGTGAATTTTGGATAGGAGTGAGTTGAGAAAAACGTAGGACTGCACGAATGTACTCCCCCCCCCCCTCTTCCTCTCTAAACCTCTCTCCTTTCCCCCTGCCTCCCCCTATTACTCTTCCTCCGTCTCCCTTCTCATTTTATTATTTTTTATCATTTTATAATGAATTCCGATACAGTATAATGCACTTTCATGTATTATCATACTATATTACAGTGAATGACACAATATGAAACAGTGTTATACAGTAGGTGCCATACAGTATCATCGGGTATCGTACAATATGACACAATATCATAGAATATCACGCAATATGATGAAACATGAAACGGCATCATATAATGCAATACATTATAAAATAATATGATACAATATCATACGATATGTGATAAAATATTGAAATTAAAACCGAAAGAAATTCTTCAAAATTAAAATCAATGTCATAAATGGCGCCAGCCAATGTGGGGCGTGAGTGACGTCATGCAGATTGGTGGCTCACTTAACCGTAAGGTCGAGTACCGTATACACTCAGTAGTTAAATGTGAATCTTGATCAGATTCAAAATAATAATTCGGATTTTGAAAAATAATCCGAATTGTTACCTAAGAATAACCAAAATTATAACTTGATCTTTGAAGTCAGGTATCAATGGTTAAACAATAATTCGAATTCAGAAAGTATTATCCGAACTGTTATTTACCAACACAGAAGCAACTAATACCTTAACCTTTGGGTTTAGCTAAATGAACTTGAGCAGTAGCTCAGATTCAGAAGTGTATGATCCGAATTGCTGTTTACTAATCACAAAAAAAAAAAAATTTTAATGGATCTTTGAATTTATTCGTATCCAATAAAAATATTAATTCGGATTCTGAAAGTCACCAAAGCTGCTGTTGTGGGGAATAACAAATAAAAAAAAAATAAAGCAACTTGACCTTTGAGGTGGGTCCTCGATATTGCAGCAATAAGTTGGGTCCGGAAGGTATGATCCAAATTGTTGATTAATTAAGTATAAAAAATAAATGATCGAAAGAAAAGGGATCTTTTAAGTTAATCATACCCATTTAAAATGATAATCTAGATTCTAAAAGTAATCGGAATTGATGTTTATTGAAGATCACAGATTCGTAGATCGACCTCTGAGGTCAGTTATCACAATCAAAATAATAATTTGGATTCTAAAGTGGTTTGAATTTTTTTTTTGCAATTTCATGCAATTCGTCTATATTACATAAAATTTCACATTCACCTGATCAATTACCTGTTCTTTGATCAATCACCTGTAACTATTTACCATGTCTATCAAACTGACAGTGTTATTGTGTGTTAGTACAATGATAAACTTGAGAAGTTCAACCAACTCGGATTCTTGGGCGTCAGAACCCCATTAACGCTTTTGTTTCCGAATACTGAAGTCGGATTTTGTTTTGAAATAATCTGAAATATCAAAGTAATGAACTGTGACAAGTATTGAGACAGTTGCAAAATGATTTCACCCATTAGGATTAGTAATAAGTCAGTAGAGGCCATGGTGGACTCAAGTGCAAGCTCGAATCTCATCAGTGTGAGCACGCTACGTTCAAGCAATGTTGTCACTCGTGAATTGGGGTTTTTAGTCGTGCCCAGTATGGGACTTACTTGTATTTTGGTAGCAAACGTCCTTGGAGAATTTAATTTCACCATTGAGTTCTCCGGTTGATTGACCTGGAATTCGCGTCAATACCCAATTCAACCGATTCGGCTGAAACTCACTCAAATAAATCCTCAATTCTACAAATGTTAGTATGTGGGACAATGCTCATTGAAAATATCAATGAACTGAAGAACGGTACTCGATAGTACTATTGACATTTATCATAATACTCTTAATCGAAAATAAAATAGCGTCAAAATGTCGGATAGAAATTCTGCTGACGATAATCGCCTTAAGGTCACACCGTAGAGCAGTGGGTAAGCGGGAAGTGTCGTGGACGGTGCTTGATGACATAGAAGGCAAAGCGGGGCAGGCTCAGGTGGGAATTAACCCAACCGAGATTTTGAATGGATTACTGGGGCAACTGGATCAATTATCTATTATCTATTGTTGGAGTTGCAGTGTCAAGAACCGTGACAAGCACGGTAATTTAAATAACAACGTCAATGTTCTAATCGGTCGTGTATAATATGATGAATGAATTTTGCCTTTCAAAATTCATCCACGATTTTAATGGCTCGTTCTACAAAAAAAATTATTTTATTTCAAAATTGAAATTAAAGAGTTCAATTACATTGGTGTCCGTTGAGAATTTGAAACACAAGAATGAGGTTACAGAATCATCTGTAGAGTCATTCTTCCGTTTTATAACTTAAATTAGTTGGAAGGAGTCACTGAATTAAATTTAAATGAGAAATTTCGCGCGACAAACTGCTCCAAATCTTGCCAGAAAACGTGTTCAGGGTTCCTTCGAAACGTAAAGTCAATAGAAATACAAAATGGCTGACCACGTGGCGAAGGACCTCGCACGAAATATGAGTAAAAGAGCTTTCACTCAAATTCGTTATGACATTAGGGAATAATTCTTGATGTGCTTCTGATCAAATTTTGTTAGCGGCAAAACCCACAATAATTAAGTGTTTAGGTATTAGAAGCTCCGGAAGGTAGTAGAGTGTGTTATTCTTGTGCTTGCGGTAACCGATACTTTGCAGTATATACTTCTTTGCAATTTTAGTGTTACTCTTATGTGATTGGGTATGAGCAAGAGAAATCCTGTGTGTTCGTGTGTGTGTGTGTTGGGAGGGGGCATTTGTTGTGTATGAAGATAGTTCGTGTTTTGTGTTAGGATGATTCAGAGAGTATGACTTTAAATTAAAATGATGGGTAGCGGTTCAGAAGAGTTATTGGGGGGGGGGGATATGTGCAAATGTGTGTGGGGGGGAGGTCAAAAGTTTTCTGTTCATGTTTGGGTGCAAGTTTTTGTATGAAGAGAAGAAGTTAGTGTAAGTGATTGACTATGTTAGAAGAGATTGTGATGTGGGAGGGTAAGTGGGTTGGTTTGATGTTAGCAAGGAGGGGGGATATGTATTAAATAGGTAAGAAAGTACACATATTCATTCACACACATTGCATATTGTATAAAACCAAGGTAATAACCCCTCCACCCTCATTTCAACCTACACTTCATACACTCTATCTCATTTTCAATCGCACTCATCAACACCCTCTCTTTCTGCTAAAATTTGTACTTTTTTACCTATTTAATATATATCTTCCTTCCTTGATCACATCATACCAACCCACTGACCCTCCCACATAACAATTTTTTCGAACATAGTCAATCATATACACTAACTTCCTCTCTTCATACAAACAATTGAACCCAAACACAAACAAAAAAACTCCAAAATCCCCCCCCCCTCCACATTTGCACTTATCACCCACCCCCTAATCACTCTTTCACACCATAACCCACCATTTTTATTTACAGTTATACTCTCTAACTCATCCTCACACAAAACACGAACTATCTTAACACCCTTCACACACAACAAATACCCCCCTCCCCCACGCACGCACGCACGCACGCACACACACACACACACACTCACACTCGCACACAAAAACATACAGGATTTCTCTTGTTCATACCCAATCACATAAGAATAACACTACAGTGGTAGAGAAGTATACACTTTTAGGTATCGATCACCACAATCACAAAAATAACACACTCTACTGCCTTCCGGAGCTTCTAATACCGAAACACTTGATTATTAGGGGTTATGCCCATAACAAATTTTGATCAGAATCACATAAAGAATTATTCCTCAAAGTTATAACGCATTGGATCGAAAGGTCTTATACACATATTTCGTGCGGGGTCCTTTGTAAAAAAAAAGAAAATTTAGCGTGACAATAAGGAAGAACACCGCGAGAGTAGATGAATACGAAACTAAGCTTTGTACTTTTCCAGATCCTACGTCCAAACAAATTCAGTTAAATGAGAACCACGAAGACGGGCTTCGCGTTTCTCCACCGACATCATTAAAAAAAAGCACATTGAAATCGAAACATTTCCCGGGCACTTGGTAGAAAGGCGAAGCGTGCTGGCGGAATTTTTCCCTCCATTCTGTGAGGTGCTCCATTCTGCCAAAACTCCTTGCACAAAAACAAAACTCACATACCTTAATTTTATGTAAGAATTCCTAATGAACGATAAATTCCATTTAATTTGACAATCGATACTCGGAGACAAAATTGCCAGCACGCGCAACGGAGAATGCCATGATTGGTTAGTACGTATGAAAAGAAATTTCGTGATGTAAATATTCTTGATTTAACGTCTGGGAATAACAATTTAGAATATTTAAGGAAAAACCTCATTTAATCGACTTTCTCCAGACCATTTATTCAGAATTATTTGTACATAAAAATGACGTTTCGGAATCAGACCGATTCCCTCATCAGATTATCTATTATGAATATAAATAATTAGCAATATGTTATGTAACAAAATATATAAATCATAAATAACAGAATTGTAAATTAGTTTTAACATTTCGTAAATAGTCAGTTCATATTTTGGAACTGACTTCAACTGATTGTAGTTGCTTTGGGTACCAGTCTCTATCTTCTCTTCTGTATGGAGCAGGTTTCGTTCAGTTGTCTCGACAGGGTATCTGCTATTAAGTTGTCGGCTCCACGTTGGTATTTCACTTGAAAGTCCCATTGGCTTAGTTCCATGGCCCAACGGGCTAGACGGCCTGAGGGGTTGTGTAATCTCGCATATTCCATATCCCCCATTTCACAACAAGGCATTCGAGTTGGGTGGCGAAGTAGTTGCCTTCGGCCTTATTTACGGAGCTGCTGGCGTACGCGATGATTCGTTCCGTCTCTCCATCTTGCTGTGTGAGCATGGCTCCGTGTCCTTCTCTGCTGGTTTCGGTTTGAAGGGTGAACTCTTTGGTCCAGTCAGGGCAAGCGAGAATAGGAGCAGATGTGAGCCTATCTTTGACTCCGTCGAAAGCTTGCTGGTGGTCGTCTGTCCACTGCCATATGGCATTTTTCTTTAATACTTGGTGTAAAGGGGCTGTCACACGGTCTACCTCCTTAATAAATCGTTGGTACCACGATATGAGTCCTAGAAATCGGCCGGCTTCTTTCATGTTTCTCGGCGGTTTTAAATCCTCAATAGCGGCTACTTTGTCTGGGTCCCTGTGGAGGCCCTCTTTGTCTACCACATGTCCAATGTATTTTAGCTTGGAGCGGAAGAAATGGAATTTTTCTGGGTTCGGCCTCAGTTTTGCTTCGTAGAGTCTGTCAAAAACTTTTTGTAGGGCTTGGATGTGTTTGTCGGATGTTTTGGTGCAGACTATAATATTGTCTAAGTAGGCGAAGGCATTCGGTGAATTCAAAGAGCCCTTTTTTGGGTACGGTGAATGCGGTGAGAGGCGATGATACATCTCCGCAAAGCATATCATTACATTACTAATGAGAGATTCTGTTTGAACAGAGACCAAATTGAACATTCTGCGTATGTCACTTACATTTCAGAAACACATACCTTGCTTCGTTTGGTGCTCTTGTGTTTTTGGGACTTCTCTGAAGTTCTTCAATTTTTTTCTCCAATCTATGATGGGTTTGGTGGTGTTATCACTGTGCAAGTTTTTGCTATTCCTTGGTTCCGAGGAGAGTCATTCTGTTTGCTCTATTAGGGTTTGTTTATCCATGATTTCGAGCGCTTGGGAGTTGCTTATTTGACTGCATATTTGCACGTATTCGTCTAGGCTGCCAGGCTTTTCTTTTTCATCTTTTCTCAACTTGGATGCAGTTTCATACTTTAGGGCTCTATTCCGTTTGTTGGAGATGTGAGCCACATTCTGAGCTGAGTTTGCTTTTGCTTTGGATGCTTTTTCTTTAGCGCTCGCATTTTGCTTTGCTTGCTTGTATTTACTTGTAATGGGGTTTTAAAGCACATTGATTTTTCACGTTAGCCGCACAAGCCTCCCCCACTTTACTTTGCCAATAACTAAGTTATCATAGTGGTGCATCGCTTGTTATTGGGGGTGCGATGGAGCGCATTTTAAGTTCTTTAAGATTAGGTGTACAGTTTTATGTCGCAAAATTTTCACTTTGTTGTGCAATAGAACATCAAATGTTCAAAATCGTTCTTATCACACTTGTAGCATGCAGTTGAACATGTCGCCTTCATATTGACGTATTTACCGTAATGAATAATCTTTCAGTTAAAATAGTCCTGAATGCAACTTATTCTTCAGTTTTTTTACGAGTTTTGTATGTAATAAAGAGTCTATTGCATTCATTAAGTAACACGTTTTTTTATAAATTTTTCTTATTAGCCCTAGTAACTATTATCTTCTTTCTAAATTGGGAGAGCATCAAGTTTGTTATGCGTTAAGCCTGGATGCTAGATTGCTGTTAATATAATAGCTACTTGTGAACATATATGAATTATTCGAGATATTCGACCAAAAAATCTGTACAATTTTCACTCCGATTATTGCTAACTTCTTTTTCTGTGTAATCGAGCGTATTTTCTATAAGCTTACATGTATTTTTACCATACAGGATTACATTTGCAGTAGAAAAAATTTTTGTACTGATGAGGACTGTGGAGGAGCAGTCGAAACGTTTGAAACATTTATGAACTGAGGGTCTCTCAGACATAGATCACAATAAAATTTGACCAGTAATCTACAGACCTTTGCTTTCCATCTTTAATAATGAATATGATACCCTGGTCAACACCAAAACATCTTATATATGAACATCTTATATATCTCATGCAAAATTCACTACTAATAAATATCCTATATCATTTGGGAAATTTTTTACATATGGAATATTTTATTGTAAGTTAATATTTCAGATAAAAGGATTTCAATTGGAATACCTCGCTAAAGTACCAGAAGTTAAAGATACAGTGCACAAACACTCTTTGCTTCATCATCTTTGTCATATGGTGATGGAAAAGTTTCCGGATTCTACTGATTTGTATTCCGAGGTACGTAATGAATACCTAAAGTTCCAAAATTATCTGATCTGAAGCACTTTGTTAAAAATTGTTTTACGTGAATCCGTGTGAGTTAATATAAAATGATTATATAATATTATACATACAATATAACACATCCATTTTAATCAGACGCATATAATGGTATGAAGAGTGGGAAACTCTGTAACGGGTTTCCAACCACCAAACCTACGTCTCAACATTCTATCCCTAACAACCAAATTGCACGGCTAGCTTAAAGCTTGGGATTTATTTTATTTTAACGCTTTTTCAATAAGCGTGTCTATACATTTATAGGAAGTAATTAGAAACACTATGAGGATGTTCAACGTTAATTTAATACGATGTTTGAAATATTCCGTGATGATGTTGTAGGTACAAAATTAGGAACATGATGTAGTTTGCAGTTCGTTTTTTATCTCTGCTATCCTTACACAGTGACCGCCAGCGTTATAGGTGACAACAGTCGCCTCTGGATGCTTTCTTAGAGCTACCATCTGTCACTCCACAGGTTTTTAGTCGCTTGCTTCCTGATGGTCTGGAAAGTTCCTTAATATGCCACAGGTATTTATTAAAACCGCCTTCTGAGCTGCTGCTAATACCCTACTGACTTCGAAATGTTCAGGATGTCCAGTGCATCTTGCGTGCACATTGCATTCAGCCGAAATCACAGTAGGTTAAATAGGAGCATGTTTCACATTCCTCCATATTATCGCAACTCCATGCTTTAACTCGCTATACTTATGGATCTTGGTTGTATGGGTTGCCTGCAAATTCCGGTTAAGGGCATGTGATACTTACATAATTATCGATTTTAGCAGTGTTCGATTCCCCCGGCTTTTTTTCGTACAATAATAAAGATTTTGCCTTAAAATTTTGGGGAATGATAGCGAACATGCTAACGGACGTCCCTGGACTCTTTTTTTATGGAATAATTTAAAAAAATTTAATTTTGATAAATTTTATTAATGTGTGTGTATTTTAAGGTTATGTGTACCGTCGTCATTGGTACAACAGAGACCTATATTATCGGAATGACAGAGTGCTGAAAACCGTTCCTAACCTCAAAATGATGCACATACATAAAATTTGTATTTAGCAGAATACATTTTTTTTGTTATTATCCCTCAAAAAAGAGTTCGGAGACGTCCGTTATACTATTTTATAGCATCTCCGAATTCAGTTTTAAAAATTTTGAATTTTTGTGGACAAAAACGCGGGGGAACTGAACCTGATTAACCACACGAGGGAGTATCACATGCCCTTAAGTAGACAAGCAATATCGATGATGTAGACTCTTCCACCTTTTTTCTCTCACATGAAGATGTGGGGTCAATTGGCTTGAATATAGTGATCCGTGTGGATAGTAACATCCCAATATAAGATGCAACCTTCGTTTTTCAAAACGGGCCTTGTAATGTATCTATAGAAAGGCATCCATTCTGTTAAAGGTCCTATCTAAATTTGGAGAAAGTTGTTAACGTATAAGGCTCACCGCATCATTATGTCTGTGCGTATATTCTCTTTGAGCCATCACACGACAACCATCAATAATGTTTCCTTTTTTAGCCGAATATGAGATGCCTTCATATTGATCTGACGTTCTGGAGTGCTCGCCGGGGATGGCTTTTCGTCTTCACTGCATTTGAAATTCCTCTATGGCTTCTTCTCTAATATTCAAGGCCTCCTCTGAGGACAAATTCAAGGGCGTGTAATCAAGATCCACTTCACAGGTGGAATTTTGTAGCGCTGCATTTCGCGTGCTGTTAAGATAGTGTCGCAACTGTATAACTTGTGACTTGCACATATTCTTGATATCTACAACACCCCTACCTCCTCTATGTCGTGGTAGAACTACTTTCTTAGTCGCCTAATTACTGTGATGCATATAACATCTCCAAGGTCGGTTTTGCGATCATTGGATAAACCCAAAAGGAGTACGTAAGGACATGGGTGGCATAGGTGTGGATTGCCCTGATGTCGTTTGCCGAGTTAAAAGCACACTTCAGAGCCAACCTAAATCTTGTAGTGATGGCAGTCGTGAGGCTTTTCTTCACTATTATATGCTGAATACCCTTAGAATCAAGAATACCCAGGTATTTATATGACTCGCCCTCAGCCATTGACTGGATGTCATTCTAGAAATGGTTCTCTATCTCTGCAACATATACGTATTACCCTTGACCATGAAGCCTGGCATCAGATCTGGTTATTTAACGATGTTCTGAAAACACCTTGCTAACGCAGGATGCACACTGGTCAGGTACTTGTGCCGGAAGTTGTGCAACATGTCTGGAACTGGAGCTGTCCAGTTACTTGCCCCTTTCAAAACCGTTGAAAAAACTGAAGCTATGATGTTAGTCAGATCCATTTTATGTTTATTGATTGCTCTTGCTTTCTCTAGTTGGAACCAAGAAGTGTCCAAATTGCTTATTTTAGTTTTCTCCCAGACACCTGACCTGTAGTTAATTATGTATTCCAATTGAGGGGCATCGGTTTTTTGCTGGTTCTTTTGCTTAACACTCAGACTACGAAAGAGCCTTTAGTCTCATCCAATATTGCTAGTGTCAGTGTCTCGATGTACCGAGGGTGGTTGATTTTAGTAACATGGTGTGTCAGATTTCTGTTCCTATTTCCTTTCTTATATTGAGTCAATTTTCCCAATTGGTACCTTGCTTTGCTGACATCAATATCCAACCTGATCTCCCATAGTGCTTCACAAACCCTTCCTTGGACAAAGATTGCATTTGTAGGCCTAGTTATGCGGTCCAACGTTCTAACGTCTGCTTTCAAGGTGCTGAAGTTTTTCTGGGATTTCGCTGTTTGCATCAACGTTATTAATATTCGGATGTGGTTCTAGTAGATCCGGCACTTGATGTTCATTATCCCTAGCACCTATGCCTTGAGTGTCAACCATGTCTTTGTTGTCCGGATTCTCCAAAGGAAGGTCATTAATGGGAAGCTGGTGTTCCACTTCCATTTTGTTGGCAGCTTTTTCAACAACCGAAAGTAATCTGTTTACAGATATTGAGGGTCTTTGGTTTTCTAGACTCTCCTCATTTATTCTTGTGACTAGCTCTGGGTACTTAAGTAAGAAGACTCAATGGTGGTCTTTTCTCACACTTTCCCTACTTTTTTCTGCCAAAAAGGAGCACAACATCTCTGTTCATATGGTATGTCCATTTTAATCGTCTTCTTGGTTTCTGAACCTCTGCTTCTGCCTGTGGTTGATTCAGGTCATCTACCTCTGAAGGATGTGGTGGTGCTGGATCATCAACAGTTGAGGGAGAACATCAATTGCCGCTGCTTCATCACGTGATGCTCGGTCTTCTAAGATATGTAGATTGGTCCTTCATATGAGGATACTTCGCAGCAAATTTTATCCTAAAATTCTATTCTCTTTCGCTTGTGGTTTCAAATGCTCTCTTGTAGTATTTTTGTTGAGATGGTTGACTGAAAATAGCTAGCTCTAGCCAAAGCATCCTCAGCAGGCACATTTGATGTTCTAATGCTCACCGTTTGTCGCAGATGTTCTTGTTGACGTCCCACATGCAGTGGCCCCTAGCGGTGGCTCCAGGGGCGACTTGTCGATACTTGGGAAGCGACAAGCGTTTCAAAATCTTTGATATACACTTCATGATAATTTATGAGTTTTAGTGTTACACTTTTTCCCTTTTCTCTTTGTTCTTTGCCTGTCTGGCATGGAAAGCCGTGTCAGTAGCAATGCTATAGTTTTGTTGAGTTGGTTAAAAAATGAAGCTTTCATACCTACAAGACAGCCGATTATGAGAACTACAAGATGGACTTTGTAGCCTTGGTACAGCCTGGTCAGCTCGAAGAGAAATTCTTGATACTTTGTCCGTTTTTCCTCCTTCCTTGCCATGATATTACCATCGGCTGTTGTCGAGAATTCAATCACGTTAATGATCTTCGCCTTCATATCTCTGAGGACAATATCAGGCTTCATATCACTGATATGCTGAGGGGCGGAGAATGAGAAATTCCAGTAGATCTTATACTGATCATTCTTCACACCGGACTCGAGTCCCCTCTGGGCGTATGGCTAGACGAACAATAGATCAACACCATAGAAGTGCCTAAGATGGTAATATAACACTTTCAGAGTCGCATTGGGTGTCTCTATGGACCCGTAGCCTGCTTACTGTGAGCATCCACTGAAAACGTGTCCAAGTGCTTCTGACTGTTGCTTGCACGCTCGGCAGTTGGTATCGCCTACAAGTACATTCATTATGCTCTCACGGTGAACGAAGGTGTCTATAACGCCGTACTGACAGTCAAAACGGAATCCCTAAGTCTCCGATCTCAATCCAGCAGACTTGAGGAACATTTTACACAGACCCATCGAGAGCTCTTCTCCACGTATTATGCCGAAGAATTTACCATGAAGGGGCTTGCCAACATGTACCCTCAGTAAAAGCGAATGTTCTGCTTCCTGTGCACGACTTTTGAGCACCATAGGCCTTAGTGATGTTAGGCTATTTGCAGTGTCGCTGGTATCAAATGGGAGACCAAGCTTCTCTGCAGCCCTATATGCAGCACGGTATAGGAACGCCGCAGCATTGACGACTTCATGTTGATGTACGAGTCGCATAAGAAAATCTGTGTTATTTAGAACTGAGCAGACTGTAACCAGAACCGTTCTTCGACGAAGAAAAGCAAGCTGAGCAGGCCTGTACCAAATTATCTCGAGAGAGGAATAATCAAGGTACGAAAAATCTAGGATGATAACTGCGATGGAATGTCATTATCTTGCGTGTGCTTCAGTCAAGCTGCTTCAACACATCGACGTTATATTTTACTGCACCAAACGTGCAGAACAGAATAGGAACGGCCAGCAAATTGGTCGCCTGGATTTTGTTCTTCCCAGGTCATTTGGAAACCTAAATTTTTCTGATAATTTGGCAATACCTATTTTCAAGGGACTTTTTTAACACACGCACATTTTGGGTTCCCGCTTCCGGTATTCCAAGATATGTATATATTTCTGTAACCAAGATGTTGAATTGTATTTCCGCCTATGATTTAAACAACCTGATCGTCACGCTATGATGTATCTACTATCTGTTTTAAAAATCCTGGCCCCTCCACAAACCGTTGAATAACTCGATCAGAGAAAATCGCTTAAAAAAAGAAAAAACATCTTGTCAATCCTCATTTTATTGCGAGTAAGTACAGTATCATTTCATCGAGATGCGTCTATAACTTTCCATGCAAATTTGCAGTGAAGGTAATAACACGTTGTTAAAAGCACCTTTTGTAACTTGGTCAACTTTCGACCGTTGTATTTCGTGAAGAAATACATGAATTCTTTGGAAAAAATCAAGTAGTTACCTTCAAGTTTTATTTATGAGTACTATATTTATGTTAACTCAGCTTCTGATCAAGCTGGTAGGCTCTACTGAAGCCTGCAATTTTTCAACAAAATCAAAAAATTCAATGGTGTGTTTTTAAAATTCGTCAATTACATCAATAACACGTTGTTGCATATTATTTTTTTCTTCTACGGTAGTCGATCACAATTGTAATCGATACGTTAAAGACGTTGCCGTCCACCATTGTCAAAGTCGGTAAACCCACGCGGCACACTCTACCATATGTACGAAACATGAGGAAAAAAAGGTGACTTTATGTGTCGAAGGATCCAGCAGGACGTCGATACCCGGAAACCCGCTGAGAGTATCATTGACTTATTTTGTGCCTCCAGTCCCAAAAAACCCGGAAACCATAATGTGCGATAGCGTGTGATTGATGTAATTAACTGTTTTTGAAAACCCACCATTGAATTTCTTAATTTTTTTTTGAAAATTTCAAGCCCCAGTAGAGCCTTACAGCTTGATTAGAAGCTGAGTTAGCATCCTTCAAATGGATTTACTGCCGACACCAAAGTTATAAGTATTTTCGAATTTTCCGAAAATGTACTCATAAATAAAACTTCAAGGTAACTGCCTTGAAGTACAATAGATAGCTGCAAGAGGGAGATGGAGAAAAGTATCGGACTTCGAGAGTCTCTTCGGGAGAGGCCCCCCCCCCCCCCTCTTATATGTGATACAGCTAATAGTCACTTATCTTTTGTAAGATGTTATGAAATCTTGTCCGCCATAAGAGCATAAGCTGTTTTATGCATCTCACTACTTTTGGATGCACTTTCCAGGCACTCAAGGAGCTTGATAAGTAGCTCATGATTACGGCAGTCAATCCAAGCCATCGATAGATTGTCTCGATACTTGCTCATCTAAGTCCCATAGCACTGAGGTTATCTGATGTAACCCATTGTACTGTACCCTTGAATATAATCCTCTATGATGAGTCCGGGTTCCGTCATTAGGCATTTATTGCCCTATAGGGGATGTCAAAAAAATCATCTAGTTCAAAAAAATGATTTCCAAAATGCTTCGCTCTCAGATTTACAAGAACATCATTGTCGCAGAGGATATGGTGTGCTGTCTCATCATGGAAGCCGCGCTTTCGACATCGAGGATCGTTGTCGATAATTTTGTTAGTCAGGTGCTAATTCAAGCAGCAATGGCCCGTGAGTATTGCAACCACTATTTCTAACTGCTCCCTTTCAGTATTTAGGAGTTTTTTCAGACTTTACTGAACATAGTTCTTTGATAAACTTGTTAGAGGGTATCATACCATTAACCATCTTCCAATACCTCGGGTGCTCCTCCAAGAGCCACATTTTTATGGCATTCTTAGACGAAGCATACGAACCTCCACGAAGTTCATACGAAGTTCAGTTCCATTGAAGGATTTTTTAGTCTCGCTTTTTGCAAGCATGTCTGCTTACTTGCTACCTTCAATTTTCTCATGTCCAGGTAACCAGGTCAAGTTGACGCAGTTTTTTCCGGACACTGCAAGAAGCTTTTTCAGGAAACTGCAGATGAGTGTGGATGTGAACTTCTCCGATTGGAGAGCTATCAAAGCAGCTGGACTATCGGAGCATATGTGAATGTGTTAATTAACAAACTCACGATTCCAAATCCTCCAGGCATGTTTTCATTGCCACAATTTCAGCTTCAAATATGTTAGGGAATTTTCCCAGTGCGATTGTTATCTCCGCACTAGGTTCCATCCAGTGCACTCTAGGTCCAGAGCCAAGGGTGTCCTTGGAGCAGTCTGTATACCGGACGAGTCATTGAAAACTTGAAAAATTTAATTTATATAAAAATGTAAGCAATTAGATTGGAATTTAAGAAATTATATGAAAAATGCAAGCAAATACGCTTTCACAGAATTTACTTAATTTAATGCGTGGAACTTTGAAGACCACAATAACATGAATAACATGCATAATAAGTACCTATACTTTTTCCTCTGAATTACTAGGTGCGAATTGGAGTGTCTTACAAAAATGCATATGTGTCAGTGTACGTCAGGAATATCAGGATCTGCAAGTGGTTGTTCGATTTCAGGTAAACTTCGTGAAATTATAGTGTTATATAAGAGACATTTTGGGTCCAAAGGATTTTTGAAAATTTTCAAAATTACGGGAGTTACGCCATGTTGAATTTCGGAATCACATTTTTCTGAAATATCTATATTTCTGCACCCATTGAAGGAATTTGGATAAAAATTGTAGGTTTTGCAGATAAAAGTATACGCTTTGAATTGAATATTCCAAAAAAATTTTGGTTTTCAATTTTGACCAAAAAAATGACCAAACAAGGTTTGAATTCAGTTTTTCGTCAAGAAGGGAAAAAATTTCTCTTTTCTTGTTAAGACGATTCAATTCCTTATGATTTTACGTTTAATTTGACAAAAAAATTGATGGTGACTCTTCTACATCACGAGATAATGGCATTTTAGTGGGACCGTGCGCTGCCACGGCGCTGCTGTCTCAGTGTCGCACAGTGAGGGAAGAGCACATTTTTTGACAAAACCGCCCGGCATGAACCATTTATTTGAAGACTTTCAAATTGATTAAAACCTGAAATAAATCGATGTAATAACTAACTAAAAATTATTCATAGTCGGTCAGATTAACCAAAAAATTGTTAATAATTCTATGAAGGAACTAATGAAAACGAAACTCATTTTTTCGTTATTCGCAGTGATAAGCTACTTAAAATCCATAGATTTTATATGACACGCGACAGATACTAATGTGCAATTACAATTAGTCAAAAATAGTCGACTTTTAACAACTATTTAAACATTTTTGTAAACAAATACACATTTCGACCATTTTTTCATGATTTTATTGCGTAATCAACTAAGCCTTTTCATAAAATAATGACAAAATGTGCAATTTGTCTATAGAAAATATTTACTAAATTATTTTCAGTCGGTTAGATCAACAAACAAAAACAGTGCTTTCTGAACGAGTTTCCCTTGCCTCTCACATATTGTGGTGCTTTTTGAGCGAGTTCCCCTCGTCTCTTACATATTGGAGTGCTTTTTGAGCGAGTTTCCCTCGTCTCTCACATATTGGAGTGCTTTTTGAGCGAGTTCTCCTCATCTCTCACATATTGGGGTGCTTTCTGAGTGAGTTATCCTTGCCTCTCACATATTGGGGTGCTTTCTGAGTGAGTTCCCCTTGCCTCTCACATATTGGGGTGCTTTTTGAGCGACTTCCCCTCGTCTCTCACATATTGGGGTGCTTTTTGAGTGAGTTCCCCTTGCCTCTCACATATTGGGGTGCTTTTTGAGCGAGTTCTCCTCGTTTCTCACATATTGCAGTGCTTTTTGAGCGAGTTTCCCTTGCCTCTCACATATTAGGTTGCTTTTTGAGCGAGTTCCCCTCGTCTCTCACATATTGGAGTGCTTTTTGAGCGAGTTCTCCTCGTCTCTCACATATTGGTGTGCTTTTTGAGCGAGTTCTCCTCGTTTCTCACATATTGGAGTGCTTTTTGAGCGAGTTCTCCTCGTCTCTCACATATTGGAGTGCTTTTTGAGCGAGTTCTCCTCGCCTCTCACATATTGGGGTGCTTTCTGAGTGAGTTCCCCTTGCCTCTCACATATTGAGGTGCTTTTTGAGCGAGTTCTCCTCGTCTCTCACATATTAGAGTGCTTTTTGAGCGAGTTCTCCTCGTCTCTCACATATTGGGGTGCTTTTTGAGCGAGTTCTCTTCGTCTCTCACATATTGCAGTGCTTTTTGAGCGAGTTTACCTTGCCTCTCACATATTGGGGTCCTTTCTGAGTGAGTTCCCCATGCCTCTCACATATTGGGGTGCTTTCTGAGTGATTAATTTTGTTTTAAATGAATTAGTATTGTCTTGCCAAAAACTCTAGTTGTTATGTTTTTTTATAGCTTCAAAAGCTCTTAATTACAATTATAAGATTCTGTTTAAAAAAGTGTTTGTAACAAAATTGTTTATTCAATGTGAATATTTTCTATAGAAAAATTGCACATTTTGTCATTATTTTATGAAAAGGCTTAATTTATTACGCAATAAAATCATGAAAAAATGATCGAAATGTGTATTTGTTTACAAAAAATGTTTAAATAGTTGTTAAAAGTCGACTATTTTTGACTAATTGTAATTGCACATTAGTATCTGTCGTGTGTCATACAAAATCTATGTGCGACACTGAGATGGCAGCGCCGTGGCAGCGCACGGTCCCACTAAAATGTCATTATCTCGTGATCTAGAAGAGTCACCATCAATTCTTTTTTTCAAATTAAAGGCGAAATTATAAGGAATTGAATCGTCTTAACGAGAAAAGAGAAATTTTTTCCCTTCTTGACGAAAAACTGAATTCAAACATTTTTTTGGTCATTTTTTTGGTCGAAATTGAAAATTAAATTTTTTTGGAATTTTCAATTTAAAGCGTATACCTTTATCTACAAAACCTACAATTTTTATCGAAATTCGTTCAATGGTTGCAGAAATATAGATATTTCAAAAAAATGTGATTCCGAAATTCAACATGGCGTAACTCCCGTAATTTTGAAAAATTTCAAAAATCCTTTGGACCCCAAATGTCTCTTATATAACACTATAATTTCACGAAGTTTACCTAAAATCGAAAGACCACTTGCAGATCCTGATATTCCTGACGTATACTGACCCATATTTATAAAGTTTTTATTGGAATTGATTAAATGTGACATAAACCTCAAAGTAAATGAAATCAGAGCTTTTCCACTTATTATTTATGCAAAGGATGCTCAGGAAAGTTAGGTATTTTTAAAGTCATCTGTTAATTCAGAAAGATGTTGAGCTGTTGACTAGGGTGATGATCAATGTGGATGGTAAAAATAATACATCTTGATTACTGGTCCTTGACCTTTCTAAACAGTCATCAGCATTAATTATTTTCATCATCCACATTGATCAGCACCCCGGAAAACAACTCAACATCTTTCGGAATTAACAGTGGACGTTCTCGTCAAAAATTGAAGAACACTTTAGGAAAAATGAATTTTTTATCGTGCCGACGGTTTCTCGCCTAGAAGTCAGCTGTCCAGTGCCATCCCATTTTGTTGCCCTATATAGATACACATATGGACATCTGTATAGATTCCTATATAAAACCGTATGTGCAAAATTCTTCACGAAACAGGATATGCACTAGAAAGACTAATGTTTCTCTCCCACAAGTCTTTTGTTTTGACACCTTAAACATGTCGTTCTTTACTAGTTTCAGATGCGATTCAATAGAATTGAATTTGGTTCCGACGATCTTGGGTGAAAATTATATATAGGAATTGGAACAAGGTTTCTCAATTGCTGTTAGAGTGTCGTCATACATAGAATTTGAATGAACTTTGAATTTTTTGTCATAAAAATCGATTTAATATCAATATCCTCACATCATCTTGAATTTTACATTGAGTAGCAAATTTCGCTTGCCATATCAATTAAGTACTTGTTTTTCTTATATTAATTATTACTTTAATCAAATTTCGTAGTAGTGAAGTTTTTACTTCAAGATTAAATGCCTGACAATGTATCAACTAATGGAATTTTTTATGAAACCGAATGCCAATGACGCAGATAGCACCCAGTTCATTGAAAGACTGTATGAAAACTTTTCTGAATTATTTACTTAAATTGTTTCCTTAAGATGTTATGGTGTTGAACAGGGTGATTGTTCAGATGTTATTTTGAAATTGATCAATGTTGTTGATTAATGGTCCATATTTTTATTCAAAAATAATAACCAACTGCGAGTTCTCACAGTCTAGTTAAACGTGTACGTTTGGAACGTTCTTCGACGGCCTTCATCAGAAACATAATGGAGAGACTATACATTTGACCTTCCGTTTTTAAAAAGTGTTGTTGTTTCTATTGTTGACAACTTTTCCAGTGAATAAAGAAAGAACGGAACTCATATTGAGTGTAATTTTAGACCATGTATACAAAAATTTTTGAGCTTAGTTAATAATTGTTATTCCGTCTGCAGCACGTACATAATTAAACTTCATTAAAAAACACAAGAGATGTCAGAATTGTGTATATATTAGGGTGGTCCAAAAGTTCTTTTTCGAATTTTCATGCGTATCGAAATACCACTTTATACTGATGAGTAGGTGTTTGAATAAATCGTTTAAACATTTTATTATTGTTTTTAGCATTTTACTCTTAGAATAGAGTTAGAAAGTCGCGGCTTGTTGAGAAATGCTTACTTTTTGTCCAAGTTTTAATAAGAGTGAGTTCATAGTTGATGAATGTTAACAAAAATTATTTCTCAACCAATTTATTATTATTGTTAATAATATTCTCTTACAAGGAAACCTTTCGAGGTGTACCCCTCCGATTTTCTCCAAATTTATATATGTTGTAGGACATCAAAAACTAAGCGGCACGTGTTTTTTTATCAGCGGAAAAACACTTTGAAGGGGTGAAAACAACCCTTAAAGTTCACACCCGCAAATTGTTTTTTTTTTAATATTAACGTAAACCAATCAATTATTTTCTTTCAACTCAATTGCATTAGATTTCTCTTTCAATTTCGAATATGCGCAGATTATTGTTACCATTGGGGGATGCTACACCTATGTTTAAGGGAACAAAAACGAAATTTTTTCAAATTTTTCGTTATAAAAATTAACACTTTTATTGAATCTTCGAAAAAAACTATACTGTTATAAAGTTAAGAGGAAATTATTGTTAACGTATTTCAGCATTTCAATGAAAAAAATCTTTAATGGTTAAACTACCCCTCTATTCTATTCATTAAATTATTGACACAAGAAAACGATTCACCTGAATTTATAAATTATTCAATTTTCCCACACGTGAAAAAGAAAATTCTATTTCTCCCATAAAGAATGGACTAATTAGAAGTAGGTGGGAGGAGTAGGTCTTGATATGACTTGTAAGAGTGATGTTTTGGATTTCAATAAGAAGTTCATTGGAAAGCGTAAAATAAAAAACGTCTCACGGGACAAGGTAGACAGGTAGTCAGGGAATTGCTTCCGGTTTTCTGTTTCTACTTGTAGTAAATATTGGGGGTCTGAGCTAAGATGGCGCCGGATACACACGCCTTTCCTTACGCTCCGTGCAATTTAGTGGAAAACGCAAGAAAAGAGTCGATTTTTATATCTTTGAAACCGTTCCTAGCGATCTTTCAATATTTTGTTTTGTTTTGTGATATCTCATTTTGGTGATTTAATGTGACTGTGCAAGTAAAATCCGAAAAAGCAAAACCTGTGAAAGTATGCGTGGTACTGTGTGGTAAATATTACGTCAGTACTGTGTTATCAACTTAAAACCGTGTGTGTCACACACGCAAACCCGCTCATTACAATGGTCGACAACATGAATATACTTGAGGAAATCAAGGCAACGGTAGACGAAAACAAGGAGAGACTACAGTCTTTACAAACTACAAGCGAACTAACCAGGAAAGATATAGAGCGGTTAAATGCAAACAACGACAAATTACACCAGAAACAAGAAACCCTGGAAAAAAAGGTGGACACATTGGCTCAGCAAATGGGTAGAATACAAGTCTTATCAAAAGACAAAAATATCATTATTTTCAACATCCCAGATAATCCGGAAACTAACAAAAATCTATACCCGACTTTGACAGATATATTCGGAAAGGTCAATCTGAATCTTCCCGACACGGCAATTGATGTAGCTTTTCGACTGGGTAAGATTCCCGGTAATAGACCTGTTTTGATACGTCTAATTGCACCCAGATGGAAGGGATTAATTTTCGCCAAAGCTAGAGAGATCCAAGATCTTGGATATGGAATGGCCAACGATCTGACGAAAGAAGAACGGGAACAGAGGAGAGAACTCCTTGCTCTTCGTAGAGAGCTGAGTGCTCAAGGATTAGACACAAAGTTGAAAGGAAATCGCATCCAGCTAAATAATAAATTATACACTCTGGAGGAAGCTAAGGTTCAGATTGCTGTGGATCAACAAGAACCCCAACCCAGCAATGTAGTACAAAAATCAAATATTTCACGTGTTGATGAAAAGAAAAAAGGTCGCCCTCCAAAAGAGAAACTCGACAGCAATACCTACTCTCGAGAAAAGGCAGCTTTGAAAGACTTTCTCACTCCTCAACAACGAGAGAGAACTACACGAAGCTCATCCCTGGGTAAGAAATAGCAACCATCCCGAAATCTACCCCAACAAACTGCAAGAGTCTTTTTCTTGAATATGCATGGCTATAAAAACTTCAACGACCTTGCCGAGGAACTAGTGGACTGGGATATAGTTTGTTTATGCGAAACATGGATGGAAGCAGCGCTGAGAAAATCTACATCTTGGTTAAGTAATTATACTATTTTATACAGCAACGCGATTAGAGTAAACACGAAGGGTAGACCTAAGGGGGGTCTCGCTATTGCGTTCAATAAACTTTTATATAGACATGACATTATTGATCAAAGTGAAAACTACATTTTTGTTCAATTTCATTCAGGGGCATTTTCTTTTATTGTAGGACTAATATATTTAAACCCAGATCTAAATTGTAATATGTGTCTAGCTCTTTTAAATGATGTGTTGATCAAGGTCGAAACTTTTAACTCTAATTGTCCAATAGTGTTAGGGGGTGGTTTTAACTGCAGAGTGGGAAGTTTAAACGAACTGAGCGAGGATATTATACCAAGTAACGCCTCTTATATTTACCCGACTAGATTATCACTCGACTTGAAAACTAATAGTAAAGGTGAAGCTCTAATAGATATCTTAGAGACCTTTGGACTTCTTTTACTGAATGGCAGAACAATGGGTGATGTACCCGCTCAGTTTACTTTCTTAGGTACAAATGGTAACTCTGTAATAGATTTAGCACTATGTAGCTTGAACTTTTTGGAACAAATTTTAAACTTCGAAGTATTAAAATTGTCACATTCTCGGATCACTTGCCCATTGTAGTTAGTTTCCGACTGGGGAACTTAAAAAACGTGAACTTAATAGCGAAGTCGATACCTACAAATAAGCCGTTAAAGTGGAAAAATGATTATTTCAATATTTACGTTGATTATATGTGTAGAGACCCTACAGTTGCAGATATACATGGGGACATTAATACAATAAATAATAATCTAGAATGCACCATCCGGAGGGCAGCTAGGGAAATAGGATTGAGAAACTTGCACCAGGTAAAAACGAGCATAATGCCCAGCAAGCCATGGTTTGATGCGGAATGCGTTAGTCTGAGAGTCCAAGTAAAGGAACTACTTGCAAAATGTGTTGAGTCAAACTTTAATAGCGAGCAGGATAATTTATTTAAACTAACTAAAAGGAAATATAAAAAACTATTAAAACTCAAGAAGGCCGCATACCAGGAATCCTTAATCTCTAGCATCGCGTCCTGCAGAAACCCCTCAGAATTCTGGGGAGCTGTTAATAAATTTAAACCTACCCCCTCGAGGAATGACGTCATTGATATTGCCACGCGGTTTACCTATTTGCAAGATTTATTTCCAGCTCGAGTTTTATACCTAAATGAAATACCTGAGTATAAATGTCAAATTTTAGACTCGAGAATTACCAGCGACGAGATAGCACGTAGCTTTTCTCAATGTGAAAATAAAAAGTCACCTGGCCCTGATCTAATTCCAAATGAATTTTATAAATTTTTACCGCAGAACTGGTGTCTTTATCTAGAGAACCTTTTTAATAAAGTTTCAGACTCGGAGGAGGTGCCATGAGCTTGGGCTGAATCACAGGCTGTTATGATTCACAAAAAGGGAAAAAAAGACGATCCGGCCAACTATAGATGTATCGCGCTAACTAACTCCATATCTGAACTCTTCACGCAAATTCTCAACAATAGATTAAAAATATGGGTAAACGAGACAAATTCCATTCCTGAATTTCAGTCAGGCTTTCGAGAGGGCCGAGGTTGTGCGGATAATATATTTACTTTACACGCGATAATTCAAATTCATCTGAGATTGCCTAGAAGGAAAATTTTTGCCTGCTTTGTTGACTTCAAAAGTGCGTTCCCTTCCGTGAAACATTCGCGACTATGGCAAAAACTCTCTGAGAAAGGGCTTAGTAGAAAATTTATCAGCATCTCTAAAAACATGTATGAAAAGTCGACAATTTGCATACGCACAACTTCCGGTATCACTCCTACAGTACAGGTAACGGAAGGGGTTTTGCAGGGCAAAGTTTTGAGCCCCACAAAATTTTCAATTTTCACGAGCGATTTGGAGGACTTTTTTGTTCAGCACGGGGCCAGAGGACTTTCCACTGATGCCAGGAACCAGGTTATCCTCTTAGCTTATGCGGATGACATAGTAATCTTTGCGGAATCTCAAGCTGACCTGCAAAAACAGCTTCGTATTCTGCATCAATATTGTAACGAGAATTTTTTAACAGTTAATGTAGCGAAAACCAAGATCTTAGTTATTCAAAAACAAGGGCGAAGAAAAAACTACAAATTTACATACGCTGATGCGCCAATAGAAATAGTTAGCAGCTTTCTTTATCTAGGACAGATTTTCACAAACTCAGGTGTATTTCTTAAGGCAACCGAGGAATTTGTCACGTCAGCCAACATTGCTTCAAATACGGTAATGCAGATACTTATGACAGCAAAAATAAGCTCTTGGAAGGCGATAGATACGCTTTTCCGCAGTCTGGCGCTTAGTGTGCTCTTATATAATGTAGAGACTTGGGGCCTGAGATATTTGGATGAAATCGAAAAGGTTCAAACTAAATTTTACAAGAAAATTTTGATGTTGCCAATCGGCACTCCAGGATACGCAGTTAGGACTGAGACGGGCAAGGTCCCCTTGGCCCTAGCAGTTCTAAAAGCGGTGTTAACATGGACTGAAAAAATACTAAGAAGGCCTGAGTCTAGGTACCCAGGTCTCTGCTTTAAGCGTTTGAGGGCTCTCGCTGCGCTGCCTTCAGCAAACTCAAAATACAACTGGTTCCTACAGGCGAAAGATATGCTTGCTATTTGCGGATTGGAGGAATATTGGCTTAACCTTAGCCTTGATTCTCTGTCTAAAAATCGTGAATTTATACTGCAGACATACGAAAATTACCTGAGAAAATGCGATTTTGATAGAGTGGCGGAGAGTACATGTCTACAAGTCTTTCCCTATTTGTCCTTAGAGAGATCCACCCAACCATACTTGAAGCTAAATTCGCCAATTTACGTCACAAGGCTAATTGCACAAACTCGCTTGTTTTCCAATTTTCCTTATCGCATTATTCATGAATCAAAAAGATACGAATTTAACACAGAGAGATCGTGCCCTTGTTGCGGGGGACCCGATAAGGACGATGCATATCACTTTTTAGTGATTTGCTCGAAGTTTAAAAATTTACGAAATGAACATTCTCAAATTTTTGGTCGCAGGGTGGCCTCTAGGGACTTTTGGGCGAACATGTTGACCTCATCAGAGGCCACGATTCTGAAAAAACTAGCAGTTTACCTTAGGGAGGCGCTGACGATTAGGGGAGGATTTTAATACTATATTTTATTACGTAAGACTCCGGAACCACTTGCATGATCATGTTTGATCCCAAGCAAGATGAGACTAATATCACAATGCGAATAACTACATCTAAGAACAATGATTTAAGTATATCGGTTAGAATATAAGATAAATTTCTGTAATTGGTTTATGTAAACTTAATCATGTAATTTTATCGAATAAATTATTATTATTATATTATTATATTGTAGTAAATATTGTTTCTTACTTTTGCCTCTACTAAAAAGTTAATTAAAGTCAGATATCAATTTTACAAATATCTGTTTCGTTCGATGAAATTATATTCATAAAGAAGAGATTGTATAATATATAATTATCTCTAATGTTTATTTATTATTTGGTCACAACTAAGAAGGCAAAGCAAAGTAAAACGTACCTTTCGAAAAAACGCAACCTTCTAGCACTTATCTAAGAGAAGATATTTATAAACAATAGTCAATTGTTTAAATATGCATGTTTGTCAACTTGTATTATATATTACCTCACTAAGTGAAAAGTGGATGAAAAGTTTAATAGTACAGACAAACTATGTTTGTTAACTTGCATTATTACTAAGTACTTTATTAAGTAAACAATGGGTAAAAGGTTAATAATTTCAAGTGAAGCCGCAACTATATGGCAATAATGAAAAAGAAGATAGCTATAAATAACAATTATTTGTTTATATAATTATTTCTGGTAAATGGAATTACGCGGGTCATTCCAAGAGTAATTTCCGATATTTTATAAATTCAAGGGAAAAGGTCCGGAAGGGAAAAATTGGACGAGGATATTTTTTTTTTGTATCTTAGAACATCACTGAATTTTCATCAGGTCGTTATGAACTGTTTTCTCTTATCATTACCATTGTAACCCTGGAGCTTCCCCTGACTAGCTTGTCCCATTGTGAGGGGCGATCTGTAATCAAATTTTTAGTCTCAGCAGGTCTTGGTGTTCCCGAAATTCACCGTAAGGTCACTTCAGTGTATTTAGAAGTAGTTTTGAGCCTCAAAATGATTCGCAGGTGGAAGAAATGTTTCCTGGAAGGGCGAAAAAGTGTGTTTACAAAAAAGTGATGTTTTTCCATGACTATGCATACCCACATTTAGCAAGAAGGACCCAAGATTCACTTAACAAAAATTGAAATATTTTTTTCCCACCCAACTTACTCCCCAGACCCAGCTTCGAGTGATTTTTGCCTTTTACCTCACCTTAAGACACATATGTGTGTCAGGAAGTTCTGTACGAACGCCGAACCTGAGGAAGATGTCCACCGCTAGTCATCGAAAATGGACACGATGTGGTACACAGGTGGTATGCAAAAACTGGAACTACGATGCAAGAAATAACAACAAAAAACATAATTAGCGTCAAAAACTCGAAGAACTCATGTTTTGACTTATGTGGGTTTTTTGGTATCCTATAAAACAGAATTATGCGGGTGATATTCAAAATGTAATATTTCATTCATATTCTATGGCTAATTGTGAAGAGAAATTTCGAGTTTCAATTCCAGTCAACTAATATTTACGATTCTAAACAAAATTTACAAAAACGCCTTTTTTCTTATGGGAAATAAGTGTTGAACTTCATGGGGCTTGCGCCACTTCTGAAAATTATTTTTTTAAAACAAACACTGGCATCTGGGTGAGGAGTCTCAAGTGGTGATTCTGGGATACCGGGCGACCTCTCAGAGTATACACCCTTATCCTTGCATGCAGGGCTCTACAAGGATGGATGAACCCTTTTCCCTAGCTGCTCGTGGGAACAACAATGACAACACCAAACATAGTTGTAGTAAATGCGGTTCAAAACAATCAAACGCGCAGGGCTCCCGACAATGGTTCGGACAACAATGCCAACTGTCTTAGAATTGGGGAGCGAATCAAGACCGAGTCAATGCTGTGATGCCAGTATGGCCTTTAAACAAACAGGTTACGTGGCGCGACTGCATACTCTGTAGTGCAAGAAACACCGAGAGCTCTCGAATTTTTCGCAGAATCGTCTGCGAAACCGTACTAAGGACCTGCGGAAAAGGGGTTATATAAGTGGAGTGCCTACTCAGTCGCAGCCAGAAGAAGCCGGCAAAAGAGAAAGAAAGACGACACTGAGACCAACCTCGAACAGGCATCCGGTAGAGGAAGAACGATGATCCAGGACCCGTCGAACCAAAGTTCGACAGTTCGCAAGCGGACTGCGGACCAACCGTCACATAATCAATAAGTCAAAGCTACTGACCATCAGGCATCATATTGTTGACAGAATGCAAGTGCTATCTACCGCTAGGAGAAGTGTAGAGCGGAGAGAGAGGTGGGTCAGAGAAAATCAACAGTTTATATGACACATCTAAGCTCTTCCAAGACCCTCCAGTTACTGTCGACCATCCGCCCAAACCAGAGGAGGTCGAAGCATTTTGGAGAGAAGTTTGCGAAGTTCGACATCCGCTTGAAGTAGGCTCACAGAACATGAATAGCTTCAAGAAGCTGTGCAATGCCCTCATAACACCTGAGGAGGAATACCCACCTATCACTACCGAGGAGGTGAAAAACGTATTAAGAGGTATGAATAACTATTCCGCTTTGGGACCAAATAGTATTAGGACCTTCTGGTGGAAGAAGTTTCCCTCAATTCACCAGCATCTGGCCTGACTTTCCACCACATATCTAAAGTCGGAAGAGCCTGTTTCGGAGTGGTTGGTGGAAGGGCACACAGTGCTCCTGCCGAAAACGGGCAACTTAGATGACCCTAAGAATTACAGGCCAATTACTTGTCTGAACACACTGTAAAAGATCTTCACAGCTATCCTAAATGATAGGATTCTTCAGACAACTGAACCTGTGTGGCGAGAGATGTATCAACAACGCGGCTCAAAGAAAGGCGTAGCAGGATGTCGGGAGAACCTGCTCATGGATAGATGTGTTTGTAGAGACGCAGCATCCTATCAACGATTCCTATCGATGGCCTGGATTGATTACCGGACAGCCTTCGATTCAACCTCCCATAGACTTATCATCTTTCTGTTGGAAAGCTTAAAGGTTCATCCACACATCGCGAGGCTCATAGAGAGATTAATACCGCTTTGGAGAACCAGATTTACTATCTCATCTAGGAATTATCGTCTGAAAGCGAACAACGTCAGCTTCCCAAGGGGCGTCTCTCATGGTGATAGCATGAGCCCTTTGCTTTTTTGCATCACACTTCTGCATCCATCTCTCGCACTACGATATTCTCCTGGATACCTCTGTGGTAACACTAATCAGCGCGAGCATATGGTCACTCATGTATTTTACATGTATGATATGAAGATCGATGCTTCTGGTATAAGCAAACTTCAAACTGCTATAAATATCGTCAAGAATTACACAGGAGAGATTGGGATGGACTTTGGTTTGGAAACGTCTGCCAAAATTCATCTGAAGAAAGGAAAGATTACTGGCATTTCCTTGGACCCTGAGCTCGTGGATATAAGTGTTATTAGACATCTTAATACTGGAGAGACCTATACATACTTGGCCGTGCCTCAAAGTCACATTCAGGACGTCACATCAGTGAAGGCGTCTCTCCGAAGCAGATACAAGCATCTTCTTCGACAGATTTGCTATTCCAATCTTTCGGCGTTGAACGAGCTATCTGCGACTAACATGCTTGCCGTCTCCGTTCTACCCTATTTGTTTTGGGTGGTTCAATTAACGGAGATCAAGCTCAAGGCTCTTGATAACATCACACGTGAGATCATGCATATGCACAAAAGCTTGCATATCAATTTGTCAGTTCCGCGATTATACATATCACGCCGTCAAGGCGGACGCGGACTTTTGAATCTCCAGTGTCTTCATAACCGAATTTTTCTGAGTACAGCTTACATTGTTGCGAATGGCAGAGATCCTCTCCTGAAGAGGGTCAGGTACCACGAGATGATTGGCGAAGGAGCGTTCCTTCAGAAAGCCGTGGAGCGAGCGACCGAGGCCCCTGGCCTGAATTTTAACATCAGAAGTGAGGAAAGTGCACCACTCCATCTCGATGCTTCACATCTCAAAGCCGAAGTAAAGAAAGCAGAGGTTGAAAAATTTCACCAACAGCTACTCGACAAGCATCTGCTCGGAAACTTTCACAGAAATGTAGAGAAACAGTCCTTGTCGAAGGAGCAATCTTTTGCTTTCCTCAAATCATCAGGACTCAATTCAGGTACAGAGGGTTTTATTTTCGCATGCCAGGATGGTGTCATTTCCACCTGAGCATACCGCGACCGCATATTACGTCAAGAAGTGTCCAGTGATAGGTGCAGAGGGTGTTATGCACACGCTGAGTACCTAGGACACATACTATCAAGATGTGCGACCCACGCAGGAACGACGTTTATATATAGACATAATGCGGCGCTAAGAGTTCTTTATTACCATCTTTGTCGCTCTTACAGTGTTGGTCGCGACCCTGCCCTGCCGAACGCTCCAAGGGATATAGAGTCAATTGTTCGAAACGAGAAGTGCCAAATTTTCTGGAACTACGATTTTCGGGCAGCAGTCTCCGTTGCGCACTCGAAGCCTGACATTGTTCACGAAGATATCGAGAAACGAACTATATTCGTGATCGAATTCTCGGCTCCGTCCGAATACAACATCACTGCAAAGGAGAAAGAAAAAGAGGAGAGGTATCAAGACCTTAAAAGAGAGCTGCAACGACTGTACCTACAATATTCGGTGCGAGTAATTGTCCTTGTGATAGGTGCTCTCGGAGGTGCGAAACTATCACTGGTTCGTAACGTTAAAGCCATACCCGCGTGCCAAAAATATGCCAAGGCACTTGCGAGATGGATGCAGAAAGCTGTCATTCTTGGGTTGTTTCGTGTCCTCAAGGCACACGAGGGTTTCGCCGGCCTGACGTTGTAATTTCATCAAGACATGTGACCACCCATCCCACGGTTGTGAGACGTGGCCATACCTGTGTTTTACCGCGGTTCTACTGGGGGCTATTTACATTTTTTAGATGACAGTTGCTCTTAGTGGGACCCTGCGGCGGTTGTTTAACTCGTTTTTTTAATTATATATATATGTTACAGTCAATTTCAGAAATCAGTCATTGTCGACAATTCCTAGTCAATGTCTATCCCAGAAACTAAAGTTCGGAAATTTCCAAGATTGACAGGTCATGGTCGACAATGACTAAAGCCCAACGGTTAATGTCACTTCGCTTGTATTTGTCAGAGCTGAGGGCAATTAGATTCGCAATGATTAGTTGTTTGAAATTCACAGTTTTTATAAAGAATATGAGAGAAAGGTATGCCTGATTCTGATTATTCAAAAATATCTGCTGCTTGGCAGCATTATTTTTTTATAAACAAATACACAGTTTTCGTTTGTCACAATGAATAGGCTCCATTTTTTTGCACAATCGTCAAAAAAATGACTTGCCAATGACTTCTTGCTGTTATTTTTTTCAAATTAACGACAATTGGTAATTATTTAAACAATAATTATGAACAAATTCAGATTCTTGACATTATTTCGCAAATAGGGACAATTTTGTTTGCGAAATCCTATAAAAATGTATCGTGAAGTGACTCCCAGCTGTAACTTTGTTCGAATTGATGGGAAAATATCAATTTTTTCAACAATTTTCAAAAATAAATGCACATCTTGACCATTTTTGCAAGAACAGGCTCCGTTTTCTTTACAAAATCAACTAAAAATGTATTATCAACGACTCTTCGCTATGATGCTTTACCGAAGGATAAGAATTCAATAATAAGCTTTACCGAAGGCGAATCAGAATATAAATTGAACAAATATATATTTTTAGGAAATTTTATAGAAACTTAATGTTTAAATGTTTAATATATTTACAAAAATATTGTTTTTACTACAGAGAATATTGCAATTTTTGAAACTTTTTTGTTATAACTTCAAGTTCTTGCACTGTGATGGGAAAATTTTTCCGGTTTTATGCTCATAAGCTTTTGCGATGTCAGGCCTCGAGGATGCAATGAAGACTGTTGTGCGAAAATCGTAGTTCCAGGAAGTTCGGCATTATGTTTGTAGAGATACGTCGTCTCCGCGTCAGTGGGACACTTAGATAGTATGTGTACTAGGTTTTCAGCGTGTGCATGACACGCTTTGCACCTATCGCTGGGAACTTCTTGACGTGAAATGTGGCCATGGTATACTAAGGTGGAGATGACAACGTCCTGTTGTGCAAAAATTAAACCCTCCATGCAAAAGTTTGCTTCTTCGGCAAGGACTGATCTTCTCTATTTCTGTGAAAGTAATGCACTTTCCTCACTCCTGATGTTAAAATTCAGACCAAGGTTTTCGGCCATCTGCTCCGCTTAGCTTGACTCGCAGTCTTGCTTCTTGTATTTGAAACTGGAGAAGGCGATATAATAGAATCGTCCTGAACATCATCGTCGTTTTAAGGATCCCTTTTAGAGTTTGAAGTTTCTGGGTTTATTGAAACAACTTCGAGTACTGATGTTAAATCTTCAATTTCAACTTGGAATCAAAATTATCTTTACTTGGAGCGCCTTTCCATAATTTTAACTGGCTTAAATATGCTGCAGCCGCGTACCTTCACACAAAAGTATTCACTCGTAGATCAACAATTCCTTAGGTTTCACTCGGATAAATGTTGGCAATGATCAATGGAACTCGGAATTTCTTCTGTAATTTTGTAGACTCACCAGTCTGTTCCAAAACATCTTTCATATATATATATATATATATATATATATATATATATATGTGTGAAATCATCGCTGGTTCGTAACCTTAAAGCCATACCCGCGTGCCAAAAATATGCCAAGGCTCTTGCGAGATGGATGCAGAAAGCTGTCATCCTTGGGTCGCTTCGTGTCCTCAAGACACACGAGGGTTTCGCCGGCCTGTCGTTGTGATTTCGTCGTGCCCTGTGACCACCCATCTCACGGATGTGAGACGTGGCCATAGGTGTATTTTACCGCGGTTCTACTGGGGGCCATTGACATTTTTTTCCAGATGGCAGTTGCTCTTAGTGGTACCCTGCGGTGGTTGTTTAACTTTTTTTTAAATTATATATATATATATAATGTCCCCAACTACGAACGTTACATCCATTGTACGATTTTTGTCGTACCGCCTTTTCTAGCAAAGCCTGCTTTTTCGCAATGTCCGGTTTGGCTTCGTCGTGTAGATTTAAAGGATTGGTATAGCGCCCCTCTTCTTCCATCGCTAATAGCCATGGATTTCTCACATCATGATAATTCACGTACCCGTATAGGAGCAAAAAAGGACTATTCTTCGTCGCCTTGTTCGGTGATTCATTTAGAACGCATTGCTTTTTCTTTAACTGCCTATGCCAGTCCCTTTCTTCTCACGAACACGTTGAACACGGGCTTGAATCGCTAAACTCAGAGATTTGCGAGTTCGCTTCACTAAACTGTTAGCTCGCAGATGACGAGGTGAATTGAACGTGTGACGTATACCGTGACGATTACAGAATTCTTCGGATAAGCCAAAAGTACAGGAAATGCCTCGATCTGAGACAATTCTTATTGGAGCGCGAAAATCAACAATCACATTTTCGAGCACACGAACGACATTTGCTGTTTTCGTATCTCGCACTGCTTAAAGAATTACAAATTGCGTTATGTTTTCGGATAAAACTAGAACATAGCGGTTCCTAGTCGAATATGTACCAACGCTAATGGTCGTATTTCAGGCTTGATAAGATGTAATCGTCCAGCTTGTGGACCTGCTCAATGCTTGGTAATTATACACTGGATGCAACCCCAAGTTGGGGATAACGGGTATCGCACTTCTGAAGTGTAAAGGTATGAATTTTCTTGATCCATTAAGCGCGCCCGTCTTTGTGGGCCTGATCCTATCTTCCAAAAGGCAAGGTTAGTTAGGAAGAACACCTGATGTGCAATTTGAACAAATGAGGATATAATGAGCTTAAAAGTTCACAAAAATGCATAAGAATAACGTCGCTATGTTCAGTATTAAGGAGAATCACAATATCGTTCAAAAAAGCCCACAAAATGTTAATTTCGTTCCGTTTCATCACTCGCGCGTATCTCTAGGTATTTTACGTTCGTTTGTTGCGTTGCGTTCGCTTGGTCTGACGTTCGATCCATCTCGTTTTCCTCTTGAGGCATTGATCTCTCTATGCATCTCAGTTTGGGCAGATAAACTTTCAAGATTTTCAACGGAGAGATCTTGTCGTCAAAAATAGCCGTTAGGATCTTATACAGCGTGTTCAGACAAGTTATTGGCCTGTAGTTTCCTGGGTTGGATAATTCGCCTTTCTTCGGCAGGACTAGAGTGATGAAATTCTCTTGTATCTACCTTTTCGAACACTTTCACCAACTTTGAATTTTAGTTTTCTTGAGGGTATTTTTCTTCGCTCTGGAAATCGTTGCATCATTTCTTCTACATCCTTAACGATAAAATGTTTAGGTTTCATAATAATTGTTCGATTTTTGGTAATGTTATACTTGGATGTGAGGGTAGGCCAGATATCTATCCACTTATAATTATATTGTAAGCTGAATTGTGGCCACATCTTATTGTTGAGGTCACGATTAAATCGTTCGAAGATGGATTCTTCTGAATTACTGTGAATTGAGTACAGTTTCATATTGTAATTTTGCAATTAAGTTTCAAATTGTCAGCTGTAAAACTTTTTGCCCTAATCAGTATGCAATTTTTTTCGAGCTCCTCCTTGTATAAGTATCTACTTATATCCTTAGTAACATCTTGTGCATTCTTGCTTTTGTCTGGTTCATGCAGCTCTGTGACTACTATTATTTTTTTTTTGCATTTATTTTCTAGTGCGCTCAGCCGAGCCTCTAGTTGAACAATTTGTTCAGTTTTCTGAAGAGATTACTCTTTTTGTGTATCAATTTATAGATTTTTTAGTATTTGTGTGTTGAATCTTCAAGAATTTGCACTAATTTATTATTGTTGTCAATTTTTTACGAATTGATGACGTAACCTAATAAAAGCTTCGTATTTTGTTCGAACAATGCACTGTACAAGTCTTAAATTGACAGCATCAAGCTGTTCTTCAGCGTCCTGAACGTTAGAGGGTCTTTCTCAGGGATGGGTACGTATATTACGTCCTTAGTTTTCTACAAATGTATTTTACATTTGCTCACGTGACTATATGGGCGGGATTTTTAAATTCTTCATTCTAAAAATACCCAATTGACTTACAGAAACAACTAATATTGAGCAATTAATTAATTATTCGTAATTGTTCATCACTTTCCTGAACAAATTAGTTTAAAAGAATAATACACATATTTATTATACATGTTTATCGTACTTTATCATCCGAAACGTTTTCGTGCATGTGGAACACAAGCATAAGTACGAAAATAAGGTATCCTAACCTATAAGTACTCTTTCGCGCGCTTGTCAACTACTGTTTTTTTTCATTTATGTCAATTATTCAAATCCGTCAAATGCAGTCCCGCCCGCGTAAATTACGTCCGACATCTTTGATATGTATTATACATAGTTTTTTACAATTTTCTACGTATATTACGTCGTTTATGTATTATACGTAGAAAACCTCGAGTGGCATGTCACAACCCATCTCTGGTCTTTCCTTATCGATATCGTAATTACCTTAAGATGCAACTTCAAAACTAACACGAGGAGTTCTACGACTTGATGAAGCAGTTCGATTTAGAGGATGTCTGAACACGTCGATGCTCATTTTAATACTAAACTTCAGGTAGCTGCATATATTCAATATATGATTCGAACCTTGCGCAATTCTTCAATGATGAACATTATTTCATTACTGTAACTTGTATTGCCTGTTGCTTGAGATGCCATGATCAGACGAAGGCGGTCAACTATCTCGCTCAGATCATTTGAATGAATATAGTCTGGCCTCGAATCTTTCTTTATTATCATAAATAGAGATAATAAACTTATTTATTGCTTCTTTTTCTTTAATGACCCTTAACTTGCCGATTAACGATTACGTGGAAATTTTCACTATAATATTTATATACTTTACAGTAATTTGTGAGCGAATGGGTTCAGAGGTACTGTAGTTCTTCTCATGTGCCCTTGAAACCATAATAATTCCTTCATATTTCATTGGATCAGTAGGGCACATATAAGTTTCATAAGTTTTCTGTTTAAACGAAAATTTTAAAAAACCAGCACTTTTTTATACAGTTTTTCGCCAATCTTGATATGTTCAGTTTGAAAATTAATGAGTTTATCACTAATTATGAACGTTCCATTATTAATTTTAGGTACACTATGAACCACATCGAAATATTGTTTTCTATTTGTATTGAACAACAAGAGAAATGTATTTATCAACTATACAGGGTGGTCCTGAACTCATTATATTCCTTGTACATACACATTCCTTGTACAAAACTGAACAAAACACTACTGTGAAAAAATGTTGTACGATCAATAGTTTTTAAACTATGGAGATTTGTAAAGATCCAATGAGAGCTTGCTATTGCCGCGCTTACATTAGCATCTTGCATGAAAACTCTAGAACATGATGCACTTCAAGTCAGTAATTCTAATATTCGCGAGCGATAAACAATTTCGAAGCAACGTGAAGTTCTCAAAACATATCACCCTCACTTGCTCAGTGATTCCCTCGACTCAAATTCTAGAGTGCGCGTAAGATGCTTATGTGCGCGCGGAAATAGCGAGCTTCCATTGGTTCTTCACAACTCTCAATAATTTAAAAACTATTGATTGTACAACATTTTGTCACAGTAGTTTTCTGTTGAGTTTTGTAACAGGAATGTGTGCGTGCAAGGAATATTATGAGTCTTAGGATCACCCTGTATATCAGATTCGCGCACTGGGTTCCGCACTGCTGTGACTATAGGTTTAAAGTCTCACTTACAACACTGTTTTCATCGATTTGCATCATCAGATTTCGCCACTTCACTTAGTACATCTCGTACCTTTCCAAACATGCTGATGCGTTGGTGTCTCAGATTGTAGTAATTTCATACTCAATCAAGGACTTCTGTTTATGAGATGACAAAACAGTTAAATCCGTTTCTATATATATACCATCGTTCAAATCACTATCTTCATCGATACCTGAAAATTCATATTTGTCAGTATTCCAGCAAGCTGAGCACAAATCTCGTAAATGGGTATATGTCATATCAGTTTTTACATGATATTAATAAACTTGTTTGAGATTTTTCTCATCTCTCCGAAAAAGAACTAAAAATTAACATTAACTCGAACTAAATCTTTAGAAATTCTGGCATACGTTTGAAACAAATAAAAAAATCTAGGTTGACATGCCTATACATACAGAAGAACGCTCTTGCTTTATCCTGCTTTTCACGAGCAATGTCATCAAAGACAGAGTTGGATTCAGTTTGGTCAGGTGGAACTACTTGTTCATATGCACTCAATGGAAAGCCCTCTTCTGCTTAGGCTAAAGGAAGACAACTACATTCGCACCGTAGAAACAGAGCTTAAAAAGTTGAAAGCTGGGTTAATAGTAATATTAACAAGTTAAGTTTCGAATTACATTGGCCAGATTAGCAATACTGTGGGCCTGGTACTAAACTAGCTATACGATATGGCTTACTCGAAAAATCGTGAGAATATCAATGCAAAAAACTCTGTAGATAGAACATTCGCAGACAAAGCGTGGAAACGTGAGTTTTCTAAAGACTACGATTTAGGTGAAAAAGCAGCAGAAATAACTATAACTAACGTCATGAAGGCAAAATCTGAACTAGATGTGGGATTAAATAAAAAGAAAAATTAAGTTTCTCAAAAATTAGAATCGAAGAAACACACGAACGACCATTAAAGCTTCTGTTAGAGCACCTCGTATTCTAACTGTACCCAGAAAATTTCAAGATATTTTACCACTGATTCCCATTCTCGCTAAACTTACAAGGGGACCTTCAGGTCTGCTTTTTTTTGTTTGAATTGATACTCTCCTCAATGAAAGACACGTACCAGAGGTTTTCTGAGAAAAATCAAGAAGACGCAATTTTGACCCATTTTCGAGAAAAATGCATTTCGAAAATTGCGAACGGATGGTCATCGAGCCGTTTTAAAAGTACTTCGAATCATCGGTAGCTCCCTGGTAGAGCACTCGGCTGATAGCCGTAAGGTTGCGCGTTCAATTCTCGCTATCCATACTTTTTTTTTATTCATTAAAATGCTTGTTTATTCTATTTTTGAATAACATTTGATAAAATTATACCATTTAATGATTATTTATTCCTTACTTTCAATGAAAAACTCTATAAATAGTATTTTTATTACCACTCGTTTGGACAATTGTGCATTTTATTAAAATTCTTTCATCTTCAATAGTTTCCAGTATCTATATAATTAAATTAAAGTAGAAACAAAGCAGGAACAATGTGAAAAAATATACTTTCAAGACAATTCTGATTCTTGTTAGTAAATATCAATGAAATGAGTCACTACATCCACTGGCATTTCGTATTTATTATTTAGATTTTCATTTTTAATACTTCGTACCAACTTTAATTCAATAATATAGATACTAGAAACAATCAAATAATGAAAAATTTTAATAAAATGCACAATTGTCCAAACTAGTGGTGATAAAAATACGATTAACAGAGTTTTCATTGAAAATAAGCTATAAATAAATCATTAAATGGTAAATTTTTATCAAATGTTATTAAAACTGGAATAAACAAGCATTTTAATAAATAAAAAAAAGTATGGATAGCAAGAATCGAACACGCAACCTTGCGGCTATCAGCAATTACAAGAAACTGAACGCCATGATAAAGCTATAGAAGATATAGCGCTTTGATAAGGACTGAAGTTAAACCCATATCATAAAGGACTGGGTCTTCATATTAAGTCTTATCCTAAAGATCGAAGTTTTCAATTCAGTGAATGTAGATCTCACAAACACACATTAAAGACGAAAAACTTGTAGCTAAAATACTACGGCGTGCATTAACTGATTTTTATCTGCTCAATTATGCTCACGCTGTAAATAGTCCATATTTTCATTGAATCTTCATGCGTAATGAATTACCTGTTGGATGACTTCGTGAGAAGGAGTCGGCCATTATCAACCTTAATGATGAAAATAGACGTGGCATACATTGAGTAGCTTATAAGAAAAACGGTGATGAAATATTATACTTTGACAGTTTTGGTAACCTTCAAACACCCCCTGAACTAGTCCAGTACCGAGGTGCAGGTAGCTAAATAGTGCACAATCATAATACATACCAAAACCATGAAACTTCTAAATGTATTCATTTATATCTCGAAGGCTTGCGTTTCCAGTACCGATAGTGGTTACACGGTGTTTTTCGAGTGCGATCATTTTTTTCTAGGGAGAAGGGAAAAGTTGAGTGAGTACGGTGAGGGTGTAGTGAGTAAGGGGACTGGGGTGAAAGTGCAAGTGTAAATGAAGGGAGTGGTAGAAAGTGCGAATTTAATAAAAAAAAGATAAAAATTGACGAGAGTTGATTGTTCGGTTAGGTTCGCTTTGGCGAGACACTGGACTTTCTGGAAGAGGGTAGGAGTTCGAAGGGTGTGAAGGCAGAAGGAATAGAGGTGGCCGCAAACTGTAAAAAGAGATCAGGATGAGAGGGTGAGTTTTGGGTAAGTTTTTTAATGTTTGGGGATATGATAGAAAGTGTCGAGTGGGGAAGGGAGGAGACAGGAGTGGGGCAGTTGAGGCTAACGGTCAATTAACACGGAATAGCAGCATGCCAGTTACGCGGAGTCGATAGCGTGTTTCCAGAAGAAAATAGAGCGAATTTGGTGAGAAGAGTGAAGCAAATAGAGAGAGGGCGATAGCAAAGAGAGAGAGAGAATAGCGTCATAGACGATGCAAGCAGTGAGGGGAGAGTAGATGATTTTTTCGCCACGCCTTTGAACCCCGTGGTAATGGCAGAGTCAAGTCGAGGAAGGGGTCATAGACGCGGGAGACCCACTAATTTATAAAGATTGAGATCAAGGAGTTCGGGGTCGAGAGATATTCTGCACATGTGGCAACAGTCGACATACGCGATTAGCAGCCAGAGCATGAATAGTGAAGTGGAGAAAGCGGGGGACGATAAAAGGAAATGAGAACGGGTGGGCGAAGATTCGGAGAGGGGCAATGAAATCTAAAAAGTTAAGACAAAAAAAAGACCCTGGAGAGAGATAGGGATGAAAGGAATATATTGGGAAAATTAAAATCTCTTTTAAAGGAATTTGGAGAGGAGACTTGCGTAAGACGGAATGATATGCAGAGGCAAGGGGAGGAGGTATAAGACGAAGTGAGAAAAGTAAGACAAAAGTGGGAAAAATGGGATGAATTATGGAAAGTAGAGAAAGAGAAGGGATGAACAAATTGGAAAGCATAGAAAATAGGCAGCTAGAGAGTAAGGAGGATAGAGGAAAGGATATGAAATTGTTGGAAGGAAGAGTAAGCAAGCTGGAACTAAGGCATGAGCATAAAGTGGAAGAGAAAGGGAGCTTGGGAGAAGTGAGAGCCTGTGAGGGGGTTATGCATGAGGAAAGTGAAAGGTGGCGCTTGAGACTGATCAAAGTTGAAAGAAGAGGAAGGGGAAGAGAGAGCGCGAAGAGGAAAAATAATATAATAGTGAAGGGTTTGAAAGTAGACAGCGGAGATGAAGAGAAAGAGATTTGGAAGCTGATGAGAGACATCGGCGCACAAGTCAGAGTTGAAGGGACAAGAAGGCTAGGGCGGAAGGAAGAGGGAAGGAATGTATATTTTTAGTGAAATTAGGGAGTGAGGAGGACAAATATGGAGTTATGGAGAAGAAGAGGTTATTGAAAGGGAGGAATGAAAGAATCGAAGAAGACCTGACGTGTCGAGAAAGGAGAAGAAAGTGGATAATCGAGAGAAAGGCATAGACTGAGAGGAGTACCGATAATTGTGTAATGATTGGGAGGGATACGATATTGGTGAACGCAGATATATGGATTTGGGACGATATAGCAGAAGATTTGATGGAGGGTAGGAAATGGATAGTGAATGAAGGGGGCAAGAGAGAAGAAAAGGGGAATGCAAGTATCACGATGGGGGGGGGGGAGTTAAAACGACAAGAGGCCTTCAGAGAAGAGAAACTGAGTACGAGAAGGAGGAGGAGGAAGGACGAAAAGAGAGGAGTGAGTGTTGCTTTCTAGAATGTGTCAGGGCTAAAAAACAAGAACAAGGGATCCTGAGAGGCTATCGGAAAATGGAACGTGGTAATACTGTTGGGTAGATGAAAAGGACTGGAAGGGCCTAAAACAAAAGTTGCCGAAGGAATATGTGTAGACAATGCAAGAAGCGAGGGAAGAACATGAGAAGCGAAGAGCGATGGGAGGCATGGTGTGCGGGATTAAAAAGAAGATGATGGGTAAGGAAAGAGCGGAACAGCAAGAAGAAAAGCTGAAGGGCGTGAAGGGGTATATGGGATGAAGAAAGCGAAATTTCCGAAGAAATTCGAAGCACAGGGAGATAGATCGGGAGAGTTAGACTCTTTTGAGCATATTAGGAGAGGAATGGTGGTTTATCTGCAATGGAAATATAAGGGGAGATGAAGAAGGGGAAGTGACTTTTATAGGTAAAGGGGGGACTGTGCTAGATTACATTCAAGCAGAAGAGAGAATAAGGAAGAGAATGGATAAAGTGGAAGTAGATAATGAAATAGACTCACAACACTTCCCGCTAATAGGTACATTGAAATGTTCAGAGTGGAAGCGGCATAGTGAAAAAAGGATAGAATTGGCGGAAGGAAATTAAAAGTGGGTAGATGGGGGGAAGATAAATTGAGAGAATTTGAAGAAAGAATGGAGAACGAGAAGATTAGGGGACTGGAAGGGGAAGACGTGGACGCGTGCCTTGAAAAGCTGAAAGAACTCACAGAGAGGATAAAAGAAAGGTGAGGCCAAGAGAAGAAGAGGAAGGAATGAAGAGGGGATAATGAGATGCAGAATGTGAGGAGAGTAAAGATAGAATGGAGGGACATGTAACAAGTGGAGAAAAGGCGAGATAGGGAAACAGGAATAAAATAGGGGAAAGACAAAACATGAAAGATTGTTAAGAGATGAAAGGCAGTTAGAGAAAAGTAGGTACATGGAGCAGGTGGAAAAATCAATCAGGGAAGATGATCAATAGGGAACGAGGAGGACAGAAGAAAATTAAAGAGGAAATCGAGATCGGATGAGTGGACCCGGTTCTTTGAGCGAATGTTGGGAGGAGTGGAAAATAAGTGGTACGGTGAAAAGAGGAAGGTAATAGAAAGGGAAGATGATAGCAATGACGGGATAAGTAGAAAGGAATTTAATAGAGCGATAGGGAGGCTCAAAAGAAACAAGGCAACAGGTGAGGACGATATTGAGAACGAGGCTTTGAGATTCAGAGGAGAAGGTGTGAGGAAGGAAATGAGGGAGCTATGTTATAAGGTTTGGATAGGAGGAGAATGGCCTAAGGAATAGAGGATAGGGTTGGTGATGCCGATAATTAAGAAAGGAGAGGGCAAGAAGGCGGAGGAGTATAGGTCAATCACACTCATGTCGGTAGGCTACAAAATATATACGGAGATTCTCAGAATGAGATTAGAAAGGGAGGTGGAAGAGGAAGGGATCATTCCACACAATCAGGCGAGCTTCAGGAAAGCAATGGGAACAGTAGACAATAGCTACGTATTGAATTATTTAATCAATAGGAACTTAGGGAGGAAGAAAGGGAAGTTGGTGGCCTTATTTCTAGACTTTAAAGCGGCATTTGACTCGATAAACAGGAAGGTTTTATGGCAGGTTATGAAAGAGAGGGGGTGGATGAAGGTTTGGTTGAGAGGATAAAGGAAATATTCGAAGAGACTAAGACAAGGGTGAGGTTTGGGAAACAAAAAGGGGCGATTTTTTTGAGTGGAAGGGGGCCCAGGCAAGGGTGCTCGCTGAGCCCGCTACTACTCAGCCTCTTGTTGGCAGATGTAGAGGAGAAACTGGAGGAGAAAGGAAAAGGGGGAACGGTTTTGGGAAATAGCCAGGTTTATTCCTAAGCGTATGCAGACGATATAGTCTTCTTAGCGGATGACGAGAGAGGGATGAGTCTCATAATGAGAGTGTCTGAGGAGTATGCGAGAATTAATGACTCAGCGGTAAATGTAAATAAGACGTAGCTGATGATTTTTAGGAAGAGAAGGACAATGGCAGAATGTAGATGGAAGATGTACAGGGAGGAAGTGGTACAGGTCAAAGAATTTGGTTCCCAAGGTTTCTGGATTGAGTCGAAAGAAGGGTTTGAACTACAGGTGGAGAGAACGATGAAATGTGCGACTAAAGCAATGGGGCAGGTGTTGGGTACAGGGAAGACAAGGTTTCGAGATGACTGGAAGATAAGACTGTGAATGTTTGACGCTTTGTTGTGGTCAGTCCTAAGTTACGGAGTAGAGATCTGGGATGGAAGGAACACAAGAGGATGGAAAGTATGCAGGAGAGATTCATGATATGGGTAATGGGAGTGAGCTGGAGCTGTCCAGGATATATGTTGAGGGAGGAATATCTGTAGAGGTAAAATGGTTATTAGACGAATTAAGAGAGCATGAAACTTAGAGGAGAAACTGAAGACGGGGGAAGGAAGCAGGATAGCACAAGCTTGTCTACGGGAAGTAGTAAACAAAGAAACTAGAGGTAAAACAAGAGGATCAAGGTGGGAGGAAGAGAGATAACAGAGGAGGAGAGCATGCGATATAAGAGCAGATGTCAGAGTAGAGCAAGAGTTAGAGAATGAACTAATACTTAAGAACGTGGTGAAAATATAGGAAAAAATCGTGGAATCTAAGTATAACAGGTGGTATAAGGTAGTGAAGGTTGAAGGAGAACCAGAATACTTAAGAAGGGTTGAAAAGGAGAGTAAATGGAATCACGTTATACGATTAAGGATGAGAGAAGGAATGAGAGAGTGCAGGTATTGGATGGATGAAGAGGAAAGAAGATGTAGAGTCTGTCATTACGAGATTGAATCATGGGGGCATGTTTTAGAGAGATGTACGGGGGAGGAAAGACGTGGTGAGAGGGTGGATGACAGGATAAGGTGGATCTTGGATGAAAGTGAAGTAGGGGCAAGCTGGAGGATGAGACTGGAAGAATTGAGAGAGAGTAAGGGGCATGTAGTAGGGAAAGGCCAATCGTACACTCCTGTACAAGGACAGTAAAGTAACAAAAATTTTAAAATCATGGTCAAGGAAATGGTTTGAAGAACGGAAGCCCAGGAAACTTAATAAGCAGCAAATCTCAATAGTAATTTTGATAAGACAAAGTGATAGCATATAAATTATTATAAGTAGAGTATTATTATTAGAGTAGTTTTTTTGTTTGTAGAGGAGGTGAGAATGCATTTACGCACTAAGTGTGGGACTCGACCTCAGAACAGTAATACCCACTAAATTCACCTCCCCTTTTTCCCAACCCATGTTTCCGGAATCCCCTTTCGCATTACTTCAGAAACACGGGTTATAGGCATTTTACACCGTGCTTTGACGTCCTGCTGTGTTGCCAACCTGGTCTTCTTTTTCCTCTTCTTTCCACCCAACCAAGATGTACGCATCGTCCTCATTTGTGTGGTGATACCACTTATCGGGCTCGTCAGCCTTCGGCATTCTAGTTAAGTGTAGTCACTCATTGCCGTCGTTCCTCAGGCTTCATAGCCGAGGCTGCCTCTCTGAACGACGCACAACTCGTCGTGCCCGGAAGATGGTTGGTCCGGGTCTTCTCCCCATTTACGGCGCAGGGGTAGCACTGCAGCGTACTTTTGCACGCCACAGCCCTATGGTCCTCCTTGCCGCACCTCCGGCAGGCCTTCGTCCTGTCTGGACCAGTGTAGCCCGCTACCATGTGGCCAAAGCCTAGACAGCGGTGACACCTCAAGGCCTCCGTCTTCTTCCGCACGCGACAGCGCACCCATCCCTTCTTGAGGTATCCCCTGCGGAGAAGTCTTGCCACCAGTTCCTCATTCATCTCGACAAAGGTCTTCAGGTTACCTCTGAAGGCCTTCTTCGTCAGGCTGACTTTCATCTCACCGCTCGCTGCTTCTCCGAAGTGGTTTCGAGCCGCAGCCTCCACCTTTTCTGCGTCTGTAAACGAGTCGAGGTCCAGGACCTCGACTTCGATGAGAGGATCAAGCTCGCGCACGTTTTCCCCATCCCGGACTGCTTCATTAATGGCCGCGGACAGCTTCGATCTGCCGTCTTGGTTCTGGCTCTTCTCTGCAGTTCTTTCTTCTTCGTTAGTACTAGTGCAGCTTTTGACACCGCTACATCAATTTTCTTTGGTGTTGAAGACGCTGCTGTCGTACTGCGCATCCTCGGCTTCTTCCTCATTTGTGTAGAGGACCCTGCCTCAGAGGGGCTTAGTGTGGGCTCCTGCTCTCGCTTCCCAGCATGGGTAGAGGGAGCTTCCACGGCTTTATCAGTCTGAGTCCCAGTTTGACTCGTGTCCTTCTTCTGCCTTGCCTTCTTCCTTTCGTCTATCCTAGCCTTTTTGCCTGCGGCCCATCCGACTTCTACTGGCACGAAAGAAAACCGTTACTAGGCTGTAAATATGGCATCAGACAGGTCCTGCGCCAGTGTATTAGCTTCCTTCAGTCCATGCCTGATTGGCATGAACATATTCCTCTTCGTGTCAGAGGAATCCTGCATCTTCTTCAATACGTTCTGCAACCTTTTGATGAGCTCTTCTGCGTCTGTTAGCTATTCTTCCACCGCCACAACATCTTGTTTCGCGCTTGTCTTTTGAGTCAAGTCAAACTCCTCCGTCACATGCAATTCTCCTCCCAACTATTCGCACACACTCCGGTTTAGTTTTTCTTGATGTTCCGCCGTTTTATTCCCACCAGTAGTTGGGGAAGTATAAGTCCACGCCCGCAGAGCCATGCATGCGGGGGCAAGGTCTGGATACTCTAGAAGGCGACCTGGTATTCCAGAGACACCGCTTACGACAGCATACCGTGGTGCCATGCAGTCCTCGGTACGGTTGTTAACACCTTAACTTGGGTGGTTTTTCCTAGGTGTGTCCTTCGCCCAGTCTGTTTGATCCGCAAGGCGTATTTTATTTCTGCCTCACCGTCTGTGTCCAGCGAGCATTCCGGGGACGCTCCACGTATGGGTTACAGACTCCCACTGTGAATTATTAAGGTAGTAAGTATTATTAAGGTGATATAAGAGGTTTTGTGACGTACTGTATAGGGAGCGGAGGCACTTAAACCCGTAGAAGGGAGAGAATAAATACATACATTTATATCTTGAATTTCTATGTAAACCATTTCTAATACTATTAAAACACAGTCTAGCAACAATACTTTGCGTAGTGAATTCAAGAATAATTTTCATGTTGATTTTAAAAAGGAAGACTTAATTGCTCAACTGTTGGGGTGTACATCACGTGTTCTCAAAACTGAGAAAACTCATAAATAACATTCATCAGTAGCCATTCTTACGATGAATGCCCTCAGAATTGAGTATAATATTAGAACTGAAGCATATAAAGGGCGATCGATAATGGGGTACTTTTTTCAGTATGAATATTTAACAGATAACGCGTGCACAGCGTCTCCAAATTGTGGAGCTATATTACGAATATCATCGCTCTGTGAAACAAGTTTATCGTGCACTCAGAGAAACTTACCGTCGGAATAATTAGCCCACCGAATGCACTCTTACCTATACTATAAAAAAATTCCAATCTGGATGTGGTCTATTCGGTCACTGGTCATCCAATAGTGAAAACTGGGTTTGGCATTTCTAGATTTTTTTATCTCTTTGCATAAATCAGATTTACCTACGATTATGTCTACACATGACACTCGATGCACTAAAAATTGTGTAGTAAAGAATGCTAAGTTCCCCAGAAACTGGATTCTGAATCTACCAGATAATTATGCAAAAAAAAATGTTAAAAGATTAACATTTTAAAGGGTGAGATTTTTATAAATAAAATAAATAAACCAGTTGTAGTTAGGTTTAAAATAGTTTAAAACGGGTTCAAGTGAAGCTTAATATAGTTTGAATTAGGCTTCAGGTCATTTAGCTAGTTCTTAATAAAGAAAATTTCAATTTATTACTGTTTGAAGTATTCTTGCACCCCGTTCGCATGTGCAATTACATCAACAAATTTTGCGCAGACACAGATTTTAGTGTGAATAATTTAGGGTTGGGGAATGATGCTTCCGAAGCCAAAACATCAAGCAATATCCACATTCTACCTTCTCGGATGCTAACTCAAGCTCTGCCGATAACCTGCTTACCCTTATTTATGCGCCTATCTAATTCCCATCTATTTTTCCGTCGTTAGTGCATAGACTAACTAGATATACGTACTTGTCTACTTGTTCTAATTTCTCATCATTTAGGACTATGTTGCATATTGTTTTCTCACTTTTTCCCTCAAACACCATGACTTTCGTTTTATTCACGTTAATTTTGAAGTCCATGTTCTTCATGCTTGTATTAAGTTTATTCAACATTCTTTGCAAGTCTTCAACTGATTCTGCCATAACAATCTTGTCATCTGCGAAAGCCAACCCACGTCCCTTGACGGTTTCGAGATCCACACCTTTTTCGTCGAAGAGGGCAGTTCTAAGACACTTATCCATGAATATGATAAATAGCCACGAGGACATAACGCATCCTTGTTTCATGCCTTGCATAATATCGAACCATTCACTCTTTTTCCCATTTACCCTTATGCTCGCTTTACTACCTGTATATATTGTTTTTATTGCTTGTAGGAGCCCTCCATTCACTCCATACTCTTTAAGGACTTCCCAAAGTTTACTTCTATTTACCGTGTCGAATGCTTTTTCTAGATCGATAAATGCACAGAAGACTTTCTTTCCTACTCTCTAACTTTTTTCTGCGACCTGTCTTAGGCTAAATATCTGATCTGTACATGATCTTCCTGGCATAAATCCACTTTGGACTTCCCATATTTTCTCTTCTGTAATTTCCATTACCCTACGGATAAGTATTTTTGAGTATATTTTACTTACGGTACTTAGTAGGCTGATACCTCTGTAATTACTGCAGTTGCTTTTATCTCCTTTTCTTTTGTATATTGGTACGATAATCGCTTTTCTCCAATCGTCTGAGACTTCTCCCGTTTCGATACATAAATTTATTAATTCGCACAACCTGTGAGGTATGTACTCGCCACCGTATTTAAGCATTTCAGCGCTAATATTGTCTATACCCGCAGCCTTACCGTTTTTCAAGTTCTTAATTATATCTCTGACCTCAGTGACACAGACTTTTTCAATTAAGTTTTCTAATGCATCATCTTCTATGTCGCAGTTTTGTTGTCCGATATCTTCACCTCCCTATAGTTCTTTGAAAGACTCTTTCAAAGCGTCTACTATTCCGTCTATAACATATAGCATTTCGCCTTTGCTGTTCCTCATGCTAGCAAACTCTGTACTTTTACTTTCCTTCAACTGTTTATATAATAGTTTCATAATTCCTTCAAAGCAGTTTCTTATTTTATTCTCTTCTTCTGTTCTGATTTTCTCTTTACTCTCTTTGACTAGTCGTTTAACTTTCCTATTTTTGTGTCTGTAATCATTTTTAAGTCTAGTTCTCTCCTCATCGCTAAGACCTGTCATGTTCAGCGTTTTATTGTGCGCTTCTTTCTTTTCTTTTTGGGCTGCCGCAATTTCATCGTTCCACCACGCATCGCCAGACTTTCTTCCTACAACCGCCGTACCGCATACTTCGGTCGCAGTTTTGACAATGACATCCCGTAATAAAGTCCACGCGCCCTCTATATCTTTATTGCTTATAAGCGCTTCCCACGTTGCCCTATCTATGCATTCAGTTAACCTCTTTTGAAACTCTGTTTGCACTTCTTGTCTCTGTAAATTTTCAATTTTTATTCGTGTTTGTTTCGTTTTCTTTGTTTTCTTCGTTCTCCATCCCCGCCCTAAGTTTATTTTGCAGACTAAAAGGTAATGATCAGAATTGCATTCGGAACCCCTCATGACTCTTGTATCTTTAACTAGTTCTCTTAATCTTTCATCCGCAATAACAAAGTCAATTATGCTGTGGCTATTTCCTTCACGCCAGGTGTACATGTGGATCATTTTATGTCTAAACCAAGTATTTGTAATAAATAGGCCCTTTTCTAAGCATAAGCTAACTAACTTTTCCCCGTTATAATTTCTTCTTGTTGGATCTCCAAAATTACCTAGCACCCTTTCTGTATCTGTATCCTGACGTTGGACACCGACCCATCTGTTCATATCTCCTAGCAGAATTATTCTTTCACCTTGATCGCAAATACTTATTGTATCATTTAGAGTGTCCCAGAAGGCGTCCTTAACTTCCCTCGAATCGCTATCAACTGGTGCGTAGCACGCTATGATAAATAATCTTCTGATTCCTACCTTCATTCTAGCCCACAGCAATCTGGGTGATACAAAATTATGCTCTATGAGATGGTGACTCGCTTTTTCATTCATAATCTAGTTTCCTTACGTGCATAGTTTCTCGTAGTTCTCTTATCTTAAGATCATTCACTCCTCTAGCATTCCAAACACCCAGTCTCCATTCATCGCCCGAAACAAGACCTTTACGTTTACGGTGTGCATGCCTTTGGTCAATCCGAGTTTCAGTCCATTCCGAGGCTACTTTACTGTTTGTATTATTCATGTTTAGATTGTACTTCCAACTATCACCTGTATGAGCGAGATTTGTTTTGCGAATCGAAATCATGTCCGAATTAAGCAGTGATTTGTCTTATGGTGGAGTCAAGCTGTAACGTCAGTCCCACCAAAACTTCTGCTACTGGGAGGGGGGGGGGGG
>CAKNXH010001308.1:324301-366907 GCA_932178445.1 Andricus quercusramuli
CATCTTTTTTAAAACAGGTTGTAGAGTCATCCATTTCCTGTCTGTTTCCAAGTTTCACTTTGGTTACGCGGTTATCAAATCTTTTATTGAATAAAACTGCACACACAAAAAGAGTTTATGAAAAAATAATGAAAATTTTAAAACTTTATATTTTGTATTCAGTTTTTCCCCTGTTTTCAAATAAACGACTGACTTCTGAGAGCGCTACAGATGGACTGATTTTTGGGGACAGAGGGCAGGATTGGAAAGGGTCAAATGATACTTGCGTTTCATTTTTTCTCTTTTTCTTAAGTTGGACCGTTGCAGATATTCAGTGTTTCAAGATTTTTTAAATACTTGCGGATTCGTAAGAGTGAAAACAAAATTCTGGAAATACTGCGCAGTCCTGGATTTATTGTAAACAAATTCTTGAAAAATGAGTAAAAATATCATTATACAATTCAGTAGGAAGCATTACAGTAATCCTTGAAAAATGAAATTCCTTTGAAACCACTGAAATCAATAAACTTCTATTTCCAAGTTTCACTTTGGTTACGCGGTTATAAAACCTTTTATTGAATAAATCTGCACACATAAAAAGAGTTCATAGAAAAATAATGAAAATTTTAAGACTTCTTTTAAAATCTTTTGAAAATTTTCTTTTAAAAATTCTTTCCCTGTTTTTAAATAAACGACTGACTTCTGAGAGTACTAGAGTTCTTTAAATCCGACAAGGAGAACTTAAAGTATTTGAAGATACCCCCCCCCCCCTCATCCTATACAAACGTTTAAGCCATTCCCCTTTCGGGGTTGGCGTGACACTGCCCGGTTCGGCTAGTATTTCTAGGTGGATAGTTTCTTGTAGTGAATAACTACAAGTGTGGACTCACCACACCCACCCATAATATATATATACAATATAAATAATTATAAAATGAATTTTATTGTTGTGAAATGCTGTATCAATATGAATAAAATCTATGTGAACGAGATAAGTGAGCTAACGTTAGATCTTTTACTGCACTCTTATTGGTTGACTCTAAGAATTGAATGTAGCAATGTAAAAGTCCGCGAAATTTGAAAATATAAAATGAGAAGAAAACTATCATTAAATAAAGTGAAATGACTGAAACAATTACTATCTTTAAATAATAGAATTTTATACGAAAACTAATTTACGTTAGTCAGATTAATTTTATTTAATTACACGAAAAAGAAAATACAATATTTTAATTATGATTCACAAGAAGAGAGAGAGAGAGAGAGAAGGTGCGCACAATTATGTGTGCTGTGTCCGCAGTGATGCCAATATAGGGGGCCGCGCGCTGGTTGGCTGCAGTTGGCGCTTAATTCAAAATAGGTATTCAAAATCGCTTTATCAGAAAATTATATGAGACTTTTCGGGCATTCAACTGGCACAATGAGAGCTCATTCTCAAATAAAAGAGATGTTAGAGAAAGAAGAGTGGGCTCTATAGACATTTTTCGGAATGGTGCAAATAACAAAAGAATTCGAAGAAGAAGAAGAGCACGAGCAACTTTTGAAAGAAATATTGATTGGACAAAACCAATACGATAAACTGAATGTCAAACAGGAAAAAATTGTCGATTTTATTCTCCAAGTTGCAGAAGGATGTCATACTCTCGGGAAATGTTTTACATTGGCGGACCAGGAGGATCAGGGAAAACTTTTGTTTATAACTCTGTTCTACGTATTGAAAGGTTGAGGTAAAAATATTTGCACGATGGACTTCACCGGCATTCCTGCAATATTACTTCCTCATGGAATAACCGTGCCAGTGCCTCTATTTGCGGACTCGACATCCAGCATTTCAGCTCAGTCGAAAGAAAGAAAAAGATTCAAAGAAGCACACGTATTCATTTGCGACGAAGCACTGATGGCACCACGTTTTGCACTCGGAGTCATGGACGAAACATTACGTGCGCGAAGGAAAATGGAATTGGGAAAATAGGAACTAAGCCCTGTATTTCGAGCAAATCGGATCCAGGATGAATTTTGCTAGAAGAGTACTGTCCGCTCAGCGCTATATCAAGAAGGAGAGTGATGCCTACACTGGTAACCTGCAGTGGCTGCCTACAGTCTATGAATCAGTACCGACTCAGTCGGGAAAGAGGCTCAGGATAATTATCTTGGATCCCGATTCCTAAATTACAGTACTCAGTCCTGAAATTCTGAACATGGTCCAAGAAGTTTGGGATTCACTTTTAAATTTCCGGTCCTCAAAACTTCTTTCTAAATCCGAATTTTTCTCCGTGTGATTTCATGTCTAATGATTTGCCATTTGGCGGAAAGTTTGTTGTTTTCGGCGGTGACTTTAGGCAATTGCTGTTTCAGAATGCACTGTTTTTCGGAGAAAATGCGAGATTTACCAAAAGAAAAAGAGGTTTCTCAATTTCTTTTTGGTATGGGCAATGGTACTTTGCGTGACAATTCAGAAAATATTCAGATTCCCGATAGATGTATTGCGGATATCAATTCTGATGTAGTTGCAGATGAGTATGGTAATATGATCAAAAACAAACAATACAGAATTGCGTCAAAACACGCTATACTCTCTATAATGATAACAATTATTATTAATTATAATCATAATTATAATTATAACTTATAATTTATAATTTACTTGATGAAGAAACAGAACAAATTGAAACCAGTATAGATAGTACAGAAACAACCGGCGACAAAGGAGACATCAAACATGAGGCCATGCTAACGGAATATTTGAATACTTTGAATCTTCTGCGCTTGCTACCTCATGACTTGCGATTGAAAAAATACGCAGTGATAATGCTGATAAGAAATCTAAGCATAAGTGAAGGACTTTGCAATGGGATCAGATTGCTATTATTAGAATTTTCTCCCAACGTTTTGCGATGTGAAATTTTGACAGACAGTAGAGCGAACGAAATCGCTTATTTCGATCGGATAACTCTGCACTGTAAACATGCTTGTCCATTTTCAATCAAAAGGAGACAATTTCCAGTCAAAGTAGCATTTGCAATGACAATCAACAAATCACAAGGTAAAACTTTCGATCGAATTGGAATTGATCTAAAAAAAATGTTTTCAATGACGGACAGCCGCACGTAGCTTTTTCAAGAGTTACCCTGGCGAAAGTATCGAATAGGAATACTTTTCGAAGCTATCCGAAATCATTCGAATCATTCCGGAATCTGTATCCGAATCAATCCGAGTTAATTCGAACCCATCCGGAAAAATTTCTACATTTCGTTCGATCCAAATCGGTCAAAAATTAATCCGACTCAATCCGAACTTCCAATCCTAACATATCCGAACCACATTTCCAATCCGAATGGGAAAAAAAAATTTTTTGGTCAAACGAAATGTAGAACGTTTTTCGGATTGGCTCAAATTGACTCGGATTGGTTCGGATACAGATTCCGGAATGATTCGGATTAGTTCGGAAGGAATTCCTATCCGATGCTTCCGCCAGGGTAGATCTTGGGATTCATTGAGAGTTTATTTAAGTCACGAGGCCATACAAAATGACAAGAAAATCCAAAATTAAGTTTTTCAAGAGATTTGGTCTAATTTGAAATCTCCGTGTCTTAATATGTTCGAAAAGTTTGATATAATATAATATATGAATATAATGAAATTTCTGCTGTAGACAAAAATTTAATTTATATTAGAGATGGAAATTATTAGGTTCGATATTTTCATTAAGTATTTAGCCTTAGAAATGGATCTTTATTTAAATGATATATGCTTCTAATTAGATTCGTTTTGTATTTCTATATTTTCAATAGGGGCACATTGCTTCCAATTTATCTAGATTTTATGAATAATTCAATTCAAAAATTCATTGAAAAATATTTTAATAAATCTTAATTCACATTTGAATGGATGTAAAGCAAGAGGGTTAAAATGAAAAAAAACATAAGTTTTTTTTTTAATCAACAATTATTTTGAATCAGTTCTCCAAAGTGTATTTGAAATTGATTTATCTTATATTTTCCAAATACTTGTAACGCCAATCAAAATTGTGAGGTCTCGACTGGTTTGTTCAGAGGAACCTTTTTCCTCAATGGATCCGAGTGGAACCGCTGTAATACTAAAGATACGAATACACCTGATGACTGTGTGATAAGTGGCTGTCGCGAGAGACGGATTACATAGTAAGACCCAGCAAGAACATCGTAAGCCTTAATAACACGAAGTGTTATTCTCTATATACTAGCCACCAGCGACTCAGCATGCTGCTGGCATATAGGTATGATATTCAGGCTTCAAACTAGAGAAGGCATTGCACCGCTAAAGGTACAATTTCGGTCCAAATGGACAAGATGCTCTTCTGGCAATAGTAGCGAACATTATCTATCATTCAGCCACTTTCCATTCACTTCTGGAAGCGCGAGTGAAGAAAACCAAGGTGGAAAACTTCCACCAACAGCTTTTCGATAAGAGCATTCAGAGTATTTTTTGATAAAAGTATGAGAAACCAGTCATTGTGCAGAGCGTTTACTGATTTAAAACTTTAAAACCATATCCGTATTCCAGTCACATGTTGACCTTAAGGCACACGAGTCTCTTCCGGTGGTTTATCAAACGTAATAACTATGTATTTCAAAGTTGCATCTATTTATTACAGATCGGGTCAGTAACCAGAGCTTCAAAGACAGATTTTGGTGAATTGGCTTCTAATATCTGCAAATTAGAAGGTGAATGCAAATCGTCTTGGGATCATTTGAAACTGATTGCCAAGCATGATGGATCCACGATGATGAAAGTCAAGTAGGTATTTTCCTTAAGAGAATGATAAACTTTTAGTCGTTTTTCCGTAATGATGATTAATTGCGTAACTGAATTTTGTATATAATTTATTAGTTATTAGTTTGATTGGATCATTACCCTTTAAAAGTCAGGGCCGTGCTAACAGCCATAAGTGAAGTGAAATAAAGGATAAATGCAGGCAAGTATAATACTTTGGAAATTTTACAAATATATGAAATAAAGTTTTTCGGCTAGGCTGAAAGCGAAGTGCACCATTTTTTTCTGGGCTCAGCGGCATATGCTTGTCATAAATCAAAATTCGAGGCATTATAGTTGTTAATTATCGGCATTATCACATTACTTTTGTCAGAGTAGTAATGCTCTTGTCTCACGATACTTGAACGCTTCTACAAACTGAAGGTTTAAGACCCCGTAACTCAATACTGTAGAAGAGTACACTCATCGCTAACAAATGAAAAAGTATTTTTTTAGTGTTCTAGCTTTTCCTTTGTGAAAAATCAGTATTTTGTATTTGTTTATATTATTATAGTGTAAAATTTTAGTTTTACAATATTCTTTCAGTATTATATCTTCTTTGCTGATGTATCTCTATGACTCAGCAAATATGGTAAGGTCATCCACATACAAAATTCTAAGAATTTCGTGATTATGATGAACAGGTCTTTCTCGAAGGCTGTTGACGTAATAGAAATCTTCAGTGTCATCTGAGGGAGTACCCTCGGCGATATAATTACCAAGGAGAATCGTTTCATATTTGGATGACAGTTGTATGAAAATGCACTAAAGCTCCGATTAAAATTTTGGAACCTTTCAGAGCTTTATAATCAAAAAATCAATTATTGAAAATAACACGTAATCTTACAAGAAGAAGCACTTTTTGTAGTATATAAAAATATTGAGAAATAAAGAAGTTTTGAAATAATTCTGAGATATACGGAATGTTTTCTCAAATTCATATATGCTTCAAAACGTATCATTCATAGCCTATAAGAATACAAAAAAATTAATTTATACCGTAAATGTATGTGTGACTCCATAACAAGTCGAATCTTCTCTTAACTGACTTGCTAAAAGCGAGGGTACTTCCATGAATATAAGGCAAAGAATATAAGTCTGAGAATTTGTTCTTGCAAGACCTTGCAAGATGTCAACTGTGTCCATCACTGTGTCGTGCAAATTGGAAGCACAGCTGTATCGAAAATGTTCTTGCAAATTGTAATAAATTTAGAACTAATTCCAATGTCAAATAGCTTCTGACACAGCAGCAAATGGATTAGAGATTAGAAGGCCCTCACAAAATCAATAAAAAGTGCATATTTTGCAACACCCATATCGTAAGTTGGACTTCGCATGCATCTGTATCATTCGTAAAGTAACACATTGTAGTCCTCAGTGTGATAATAATATTGGCGCATGCCCACTTTTAAATGAGTCTATTTTACACACATATGGGTGAAGTTGTGTATGGCACAACAATATATATAATTTATAATAATAATAGGCGTAGGGATGTGGCGACCCCATCGCCCGAGAGCTCCGGCTCTTGCAGTCAGCCGCGTTGCTTTGGGCTAACTCCCCAATGCAACGAATTATGCGGTTACGACACAAGTATTGCGCAGTGCCACCCACAATAGGCCTCTCTCGGATGGAGGCCATGGTTCAGTTGGGAGTGGCAATAGGAACGAACCCAGGCGACGACCAGGCAAGGACCCCGGACAAACGCGAGAACATCGATTTAAATGGTTGGACCAACTCAGGAGGGACCTTCTTACCTGTTGGAAAAGAAGCTCACCGGCGCGGAGAGGATTCATGAAGAGGTTACATGACCGTTGGGGCAATATGTACCCGGAATATGCTCATAAAACGCCTCAGTATTTAAGAGATCAGGTATCCTTCTTGCGAAAAAACGGATATGAAGCTCTTTATCAACAGGAAGAGGAGCAACATCCTCCAGCGAACATTCCACCCGTTCCAGCAAGACCACCTTTGCAGATAGCCGATAATGCCAACATGAGAAGTAGGAAATCTATCCACCAAAAAGTCTTCCTCAGGATGGACAAATTAGCTGAAGCTAATACTGCTCTCCGCGATTTGCTCCCCGAAGATGTTAATCTCTGGAATCTGAACTGTGTAGTTTACGAGAAGGCGGTCTCCCTGCTTAGCGACGATAGAAGTAACGATACTTCGGTACGTCTGAGTAAGACACGCGAGCGTATTGCACAGCTTCAGTTCAAAATTAGAACGGCGAGACGGAATGCATCAAATGTTCAGTGCGTGATTAGCTACATAACATCAAATAAAAAGTTCACTCCAAAAGTTAGGGCACTTGCTCGAAACTTGAGGAAAGCAAATCACACTCTGAACAAGTGTAAACTGTCGACCATCAAGCAGCACTGGACGCAAAAAGTAAGATCTCTTTCAACAGCGAAACAGCGCCTTGAACGGCGAGTTAAGTGGATTCAGGAAAATTCCACCTTTTCTACTAATCCTTCCCCTCTGTTCAATAAAGCGTCATGTGTAGTTTAAAATCCGCCTAGTCGAGAAGAGATTCAAGTCTTCTGGGAGCAAGTATATGGAGATACTTATCAGCTAAATGAAGACGCTTCTGATATATCACTCTTTCGTAACTTTTGCCAAAGGCAAAGGTTACAAGGTCCAGAGGAAGAGTGTCCACTAATTACTGCTGAAGAAGTGAAGAAAGTTATCGCTAGAACTAAGAACTTTTCGGCGCCAGGGCCAGATAAAATCAACAACTTTTGGTGGAAGAAGTTTACTTCTATGCACCAACATCTAGCTCGTATATTTACTACTTTCTTAAACGGAGAGCAACCCGTCCCGCAGTGGCTAGTGGAAGGACGCACGGTATTGATCCCTAAGGCCGGAGATTTGTCATGTCCAAAGAACTACAGGCCCATAGCTTGTTCAAACACCAGCTACAAGCTATTCATTGGCATCCTCAAAGAGAGGATATTGACATCTATCGAGCCGGTATGGAGTGCAATAGTCGAACAACGTGGATGCCAGAGAGGGCTGGCACGTTGCAGGGAGAACCTGTTAATAGTCGGGTGTATTACCCAGGACTCAATCAGGTATCGACGCAATCTGTCCATGGCTTGGATTGATTACCGTAAGGCATTCGATAATACCAACCATGTGCTTCTTATCAAGCTCCTTGAGTGCATGGAGGTGCATCCAAAAATAGTGAGATGCATAAAAGAGCTTATGCTCTTATGGCAGACAAGATTTGTCATAACATCTGACAAAAGACAAGTGACTACAAGCTTTGTCACATATAAGAGGGGGGTCTTTCAAGGAGACTCTCCAAGTCCGATACTTTTCTGCATCTCCCTCTTGCCTCTATCTATTGTGCTCCAAGGCAAAAGCTCTGGATACCTATGTGGCCCGCCGAACAGAAGAGAATATAAGGTTAACCACCTTTTATACATGGACGACCTTAAACTCTTTGCTTCCTCAAAAAAGGACCTTAAAATCCTTGTAGATGCGGTAAATAGGTATTCTAAAGCGATTGGCATGAGCTTCGGACTGGACAAGTGTTCCTGCGTCCACCTACACCAAGGAAGACTAGAAACTACATCATGCAGTGACGATCAGGATGTTCAACTGGCCGTTCCTATACTGCTCTGCACGTTTGGTGCAGTGAAATGGAACGTCGATGAATTAAAACAACTTGATCGAAGCACACGCAAGATGATGGCAATACAACGAAGTCTTCATCCTAGATCTTCCGTACCGCGAATATATCTCCCTCGCGATAAAGGGGGTAGAGGATTGCCAAGCTTAGAGTGTCTTCATCGAAGAACGGTTCTGGCTACAGCCTGCTCAGTTGTAAAAAGCACGGATTCCCTTATGCGACTCGTACATCAACATGAAGTCGCCAATGCTGCGGTGTTTCTATACCATGCAGCAGATAGGGCCGCAGAGGAGCTTGGCCTCCCATTTAATTCCAGCGACATTACACATGGCCTAGTATCACTAACACCTCTGGTGTTCAAAAGTCGTATACAGGAAGCAGAACATACGCTCCTACTAAGAGAACATGCTAAAAAACCCCTCCATGGTAAGTTCTACGGCATCCTACGTAGAGAAGAGCTCTCGATGGGTCTGTCCAACATGTTTCTCAAGTCTGCTGGATTGAGATCGGAGACCGAGGGATTTCTTTTTGCCTGTCAAGGCGGCGTCATAGACACCTTAGTTTACCGCGAGCGCATAATGAATGTACCTGTACGCGATACCAACTGCCGAGCGTGCAAGCAAGAGCCCGAAACACTTGGACATGTTCTCAGTGGATGCTCTAAATATGTACGCTGCGCGTACATAGAGAGACACAATGCAGCTCTAAAAGTGATATATTACCATCTTAGGCATTTCTATGGTGTTGTTCTATTGCCCGTCTTGCCATACGCCCAGGGGGAACTCGAGTCAGTTGTGGAGAATGATCAGTGTAAGATCTACTGGAATTTCTCATTCTCCACCACTCAACGTATCAGTGCTACGAAGCCTGACATTGTCCTCCAAGATCTGAAGAACAAGATCATTTACGTGATTGAATTCTCGGCACCAGCCGATGGTAATATCACGGCAAAGGAGGGAGAAAAACGGGCGAAATATCAAGCACTTCTTTTCGAGCTGAGTAGGCTGTACCAAGGCTACAAAGTCCATCTTATAATTCTCATAATCGGCTGCCTTGGAGGTATGAAAGCTTCATTTATTAGCCAACTCAACAAGATTCCGGCTTGCCAGCGTCACGCTCATTTCATCGCTAACCGGATGCAAAAGGCTGTTCTCCTGGGATCACTTCATCTGGTCCGTCAACACTGTTCCTCTTAAATTCTGAAAAGATTGGTAGCTCTGAAAAAGTATCCAGAGGTGAAACCTTCATCTCCAACTGTCTTGTCTGCCGCGTAAGGTCATCCGCGGCTAGAGACCTGACTCTAAGGAACAGTTTTGCCCAATGTTATCACGCGTAAATTTCCCGCTCTTGCTTACCTTCTAGGACAGAAGGAGCAGAAGCGGATGACGTACACGTTCCAGTAGCTTTGGGATTGGTTTCTTTAAGGAATCATGATCGAAGCTTCCGGAGCCTACAACTTCTCAATAAAATAATCATGGATTCAGGAGCCTCGGTGGCTCAGTTGGTTAGACGCTCAGACTTCACCTTAGAGGTCCGGGGTTCGATCCCTGAGCCGGTACCTCTTGAAATTTGTCTATGTACCTTTACCGAGTTTCTGGTGGTTCGGAACCCACCTTGAGCTGTAGGTCCCCCCATTATGCACTTGACTGCATTATAATCGTGCATCCCTGACTGATAATATATATCGGGACAACCCCTTGCATAATATTCAAACAAACAAAAAATCCAAATCTAACCAAAAATGCCTTCGACATATTGGGAAATAACCATCTTAAGCCTGAGAGAAAAATGAGCTTCCTCATTTTTTTATTCATTGATTATAATAATATAATAATACACCCAGATCTGATGGCAGGCTTTATGCTCTAGGGTACTACGCATATATGTTGCCTCAAAAACCAGGCGCTCAAAATCCATCAGAATTTCGACCGATAGCCTGTCTTCCAACAATATGTCAATGTATTACAGCTATCATAGCAGATAAGGTATATTCTCACTGCGAAGATAGTGACATCCTTACAGAAGAGCAAAAAGGATGTTGTAAAAACTAGCGAGGCAGTACAGATCTAGTCACCATAGACGCTGTTGCCATGACGCAAGCTCGTAAACATAAAAGAAACTTGCACATGGCATACATCGACTACAAGCAAGCCTTTCCTTCCGTACCACATGACTATTTGCTTGAAATTGTACATGCATACAAAATTTGCCCACGCATCATTGACTTCCTAAGTCATTTGATGATGCTTTGGGGTACAAGGATAAAGTATTTTGATCATGGAAAACCAAGGATAACTAGAACAATACGCATTGTGATGGGTATATTCCAAGGAAACTCCTTCAGTGCATTATGGTTCTGTTTAGCGTTAAACCCACTGAGCAAAACACTAAATAGCATGTCTCATGGGTTCCGAGTAAATGATAACGAGGATGGTCATCAAGTGACCCATCTTCTATACATGGATGACCTGAAGCTATACGCTAGTTCGGACGAGAAACTGCAGCAAGTGATTGGTGTTACAAAGCAGTTTTCCAATGATATCCACATGGAGTCTGGACTAGACAAATGCCGAACAGTGCATTTAACCAGGAGAGAATTAGGGACCGCAGAGATAGAGGACGATTTCGGGATCAACATCGAGGCAATGGCTGAGGGCGAGTCATATAAATACCTGGGTATTCTCGAATCTAGGGGTATTCAGCATACGATAATTAAGATAAGCCTAACTACTGCATTCACAGCAAGACTCAGATTGGTTCTGAAGAGTTATCTTAACCGGGCGAACAAGATCAGGGCAACCAACACCTATGTCATCCCTGTCCTCACGTACTCCTTTGGGCTCATCAAATGGTCGAACACCGACCTCGAACGATTAAACAGAATCACCCGCGTAGAGATGACGATACACCGAATGCACCACAGTAATTCGGCGATTGAAAGGGTAGTTCTACCACGATATAGAGAGGGCAGTGGCATTGTAGATGTCAAAAAAACTGTGTGAGTCACAAGTTATACAGTTGCGAGACTATTTTAACAGCAAGCGAGATTTTACGCTTCACAACACTATCTGTAAAGCGGATCTCGACTACACACCCTTGAATTTGTCCTCAGAGGAGGCCTTCAATATTAGGGCAGAAAGCATAGAGGAATTAGAAACGCAATAGAGACAAAAAACCATCCACGGCGAACACCCCAAAAAGTTTGATCAATATGAAGTGGATTGTGAGGCATCCAATATTTGGCTGAGAAGGGGAGTGCTGTATCCAGAAACGAAAGGATTCGTCATTGCGATTCAGGATAGGGTTGTCAGCACCAGAAATTATCGCAAACACGTGTTACATCAAGACGTGGTTGACCGGTGCCGATTATGTGGAGATACCAACGAATCCAACGAGCACATTATTGATGATTGTCGCGTAATGGCTCAAAGAGAATATACGCACAGACATAATGATGTAGCAGGCATTATACATCAACAACTTGCCCGAAACCTAGGACTCTAGTTAGAATGGATGCCTTTCTATAGATACATTCCAATGCCCGTTTTAGAAAATGAAGATTACATTTCACATTGGGATGTGACTATCCAGACGGATCATTACATCCGAGCCAATTGACCTGACATCGTGATGCGAGAGAAAAAATGTGGAAGAGTCTACATCATCGACATTGCTTGTCCGCTTAACCGAAATTTGCAGGCAACCTATAAAACCAAGATTCATAAGTATAGCGAGCTAAGGCATGAAGTGAAGGCAATATGGGGGAATGTAAAACATGCATCTATTCATCCTATTGTGATTTCGTCTATAGGCCATGTGCGCGCAAGATGCACTGAACATCTTGAACATTTAGGAGTCAGTAAGGCACTGGCGGCAGCTCAGCAGGCGGTTTCATTAAACACCTGTCGCATTGTAAGAAACGTCCTAGACCATCAGGAATCAAGTGACTAAGAACCTATGGCGTGATACATGGTAGCTCTAAGAAAGCATCCAGAGGCGACTGTTGTCACCTCAAACACTCACGGCCGCTGTGTAAGGACAACAGCGGTAAAAACAAACTGAAAACTACACCATGCTCCCAATTTTGTACCTACAACATCAGCGCTGAAGATTTCAGACATAAAAAAATAATTAGGATACAAGAATAAAGTATTTTGATCATGGACAACCAAGGATAACTAGATCAATACGCATTACGACGGGTATATTCCAAGGAAACTCCTTCAGTCCATTATGGTTCTGTTTAGCGTCGAACCCACTGAGCAAAACTCTAAATAGCATGTCTCATGGGTTCAAAGTACATGAACGAAGATGGTCATCAATTGACCCATCTTCTATACACGGATGACCTAAAGCTGTACGCACAGTAATTCGGCGATTGAAAGCGTAGTTCTACCACGACCTAGAGGGTGTAGGGGCATGGTAGATGTCAGGAAACTGTGTGATTCACAAGTTATACAGTTTCGGGACTATTTTAACAGCAAGCGAGATGCTACGCTTCATGATACGATATGTGAAGCGGATCTTGACTACACGCCCTTAAATTCGTCCTCAGAGGAGGCCTTGAATATCAGGAAAGAAACCATAGAAGAATTAGAAATGCAATGGAGACAGATAGCCATCCCCGGCGAACACCCCAAAACGTTAGATCAGTATGAAGTGGATAGTGAGGCATCCAATATTTGGCTGAGAAAGGAACTCCTGTATCCAGAAACGGAAGGATTCGTCATTGCAATTCAGGATAGGGTTGTAAGCACCAGGAATTATCGCAAACACGTGTTACATCAAGACGTGGTTGACCGGTGCCGATTATGTGTAGATACCAACGAATCCATCGAGCACATTATTGATGGTTGTCGAGTAATTGCTCAGAGAGAATATACGCACAGACATACTGATGTGGTAGGCATTATGCATCAACAACTTGCCCTAAACCTAGGACTCTTAACAGAATGGATGCTTTTCTATAGATACATTCCAATGCCCGTTTTAGAAAATAAAGATTACATCTTATATTGGGATGTGACTATTCAGACGGATCATTACATCCGAGCCAATCGACCTGAAATCGCGATGCGAGAGAAAAAATGTGGAAAAGTCTACATCATCGACATTGCTTGTCCACTCAACCGAAATTTGCAGACAACCTATACAACCAAGATTCATAAGTATAGCGAGCTAAGGCATGAAGTGAAGGCAATATGGAGGAATGTGAAACATGCATCTATTCATGCTATTGTGATTTCGGCTACAGGCCGATATATTTTATTAAAGAGTAAGGAAGCTATGTTAATGCCTAATATTTGCAAATAGGATTTTTTATAGTAAAACTTTCTTCACTGACATAATTCAAAATTGATGCAAGAACAGAAAAGATTCCTTCATTCCATGCAAATAGGTCGATCTACAATTTTAATACACTTTACTAAAGATTGAGGAATTTATGCTCATTTATAATATTTGAAGTAACTGTTTTAAACAGAAAAACTTTTTTCATTGACATAATTCAAAGTTGACGTACGAATAGAAAAGACTTTTTGATCATAAATTTTCAAATTGAGTAATTCTAACAATTTTTGTAAAGAAATCATAAAGCTGTGAAAGGGATAGGGTGCGACAGAACTTTTTCCTTCCCCTCTCCAGCTCGAAAAATTATCAGTTCGAATACAAAATTTGAGTTGTCTGATTCGCCTTTGTATTTAAAGATTTTTGTATTATTCTGTAATTTTGTATTTTTTGTGAATTTCTATTTTCAATTTGAGCAAAATGACGACTTTGGTATGTCCATTATGGAAAAAAATAACTTATGCTTCTTCTATGAGGAAGCAAATACAGTTGCTAACGGGAAGCAAAGTGCTCGAGAAGTGAGCACCATATAATTATAAATACAAACAAAGTGGAAAATAAGAAAAAAATCTTTAGTTTGCTGGTAAAATTAAAAATGATATTAAATTTGGAAAATTATTTCTAAGAGAATATTGAAAAAAATTGAAGAATTTTTTTTAATAATAAATGACAATCGAAAAATTGTCAGTTTCAAAAATAATTGCGTGAGTTTAATATATATTTAGAAGTTTTAAAAAGATTCCAGAATAATTTAAAACGTGAAAAGATTTCTCAAAACATTTGAAACACAATATAGGTTTTTAAAGATGTTGAACACAATATTCATAAGCTTTTTAAGGTTTTTTAAATGTTTCAAATGAATGAAAAATTGGCATCAAAATTCCTGGGAAAAAAAACAATAATTTTTTCTCAATTTAATTTTGAAAGAACATTTAATCAGGTTTCTAAAATTTTCAAAAAAGAATCAGGATGATTTTAAAGTATTTTTTTTACTTTTGCAGGATTTTCAAAAAATTGTAGGAAAAATTCGAGTCCTAAGATAATAAAATTATTATTAGATTCCTGGAAAATTTTTAAATCATTTTTTAAACAAATTTCTAAGAGAATATTTAAAAAGGATTCAAAACAAGTTTCAATGTATAAATGAATCTTTCTAGCTTAAAATTGCTCCAAATGTTATGATTTTGAAAATTTATGAATTTTTTGGTACATTCTTCAAGTCAAAGCATTGGAAATGATAGCGTGGATTTCTATTTTTTCAGATGTTTCTACTGTACAATGTATAAATGTTTTTAAATGTAAAATTATTAATAATAATACCTAATATTTTTTTTATCAACGTGTCCAGGAATATCACATTTTTCAAAAAATCTAAATTAGGCAAAACATTTTTCATTGAATTTATAATTCTTTATTATTGTTTCCTAGCAAAAACAATCAACCTATGTAAAAGCAATAAATATGACAAAATAAAATTATGGCAGACATCACTGAATACCCTCATTTAATTCAGAAAACCCCGTGTTATAGAAAACTACGATTAAACAATTAAACTTTCAAACGCGACTCCTATTTCGCTTCATTCACAGGTTTTCGCATAATTTCTTGCAAGAAAAGACCTAGAGTGACTTCAGAAATATTGCTTAAATACTTGATAGTTAAAAAAAATCATTTGAAAAAATTTGAGTTCCATTTTTGGTCCCTGAATCTTAAACCACGCTTATTATAAAAAAATGCAAAATACCGTCTTTTTGATTTTCAGGGCTAATTCGACTGAATAAAGCGTTTCATAATTCTCAGTTGTGATGCTGATATATTTAAAAACCTACAAGTATCTATAAACGTAATGCAAGCAATATGCATATACGTGAAGTAAATTCAATATATCATCATCATCATCGACTAAATTCTCACTTACAATCAAAGTGCAACGTGCGGGTGGAACTTTCTTTAAAATTCGCTGTAAATGTCCACATTAATTGAGGTTTTGCACTTAAAACTCAGTATAATTTATGTTCAACTAGAAAAAATATTATGCTTTATTATTTAGAATCAAGAATTGCTGCCAAAGTTATTTTTAATTTACGTGTAAAGTAAAATTACTTGACTTTCCTAAGAACTGATCAATGTACATGTATATGGCATTTAATATGCAGCCTCTTAATTAATATTTCATAGACCGAGTTTTCAGATTTAATATGCAAATGCATATCGAATGTACATTAAAATTACAAACATTCCTAACAGTGAAGTTTGCATGAAGTGATATTATTTTTCGATAAGTCCCAGTCTCACTTTCTGATATCTTCTTAATAAAACAGTTACGCGATTTTCATAAAAAGACACTATTTTAACGACGTAACAATTTGCCACAGATATGGATTTCAAACTCTTGTAATTGAATATAAGAAATCTAAGAGTCATATTGATCATCTAAAGACACATCAAAAAATTAAAAAATTAAATTATTTCATACTTTGATGTGCAAAATAAGTTCAAAAGACGTGGTAATCAAAATTTCAGTCACACATTCTAATTCACTTGAGAAAAATTAAGAAGTGACCAATTTAGACCAAAAAACAAGCAAAAGTTTATTGAAACTGGACATAATTGCGGGGTTTTCCAGCAATAAAATTAATCTCTTATCGGTTTAAGTTCCAGTTTGGAAATTCCACTGGGAGTTTATTACTCTGGAATTTAAAGCTTTTTTAACTTCAATGTTGCATGAAATTGATTTAAATAACAACATTTTTGAGAAAAGTTAATATTTTTAAAGGCCTCGATTTTTTATTTCTCCACTTTTCAAGACATTTAAACTAGGCACTACAAATTTCGCTTGAATTGGATATAGAAAGAAATATTTCAAAAAATAATCCACCAAAAATATCTGCGATGAAAAAAAATTTATCACGTTTACCGGTAGGAATTTGTGAAATCACAGTTGGCCAAGAAATTTGGGTTAAAATAAAAGAAGTTTTTTGTATAAAATGCGTTACAAAATTTTGTTAATTAAATTTATATAGTCACATTAGACATTAGACAACTTAGCGGGATTATGTTGTACCTGTCACGTCTTATACCCGCCAATTTTTTACTTGAGTCATTTTTCTCATAACATCAAATCTCGCTAAGTTTTATAATGTCTAATAAGATAGATATGCGGAATTACTTAAATTGAAACTAAAAGAATAATTTTACTAAATATGAGAAATGAAATGAACCATTTGTATACTTTTCGTTGAAAATTAATTAAATTAATTGAATTGAATTTTTCTGTGGTTCTATTGAACGGTACGATATTACTCAATTAAAATTTTGATTGAATTTTTGAATTTCAATCAAAAATGGAAAGAGTGGCTAGTTAATTCTAAAATCTAATACTTTTCAAAAATTTAATTTCTGGTCTTTATTTGAAATTGTACATTTGTACATTATAGCTACAGGAGGCATGGTAATGCGGAGTCAGAACACAGCTTGTATGCGTAAATTTTTATAGAAATCTGTATTTTTAAATTTCTCAATCTACATTACATAAAATAAGACGATAATCTCTCTTATACCGAGATTGTAACTATTGAGCTCTACAATTTTAATCTATTTATTAAATTTCTACGAATGAAACAATCCGTTCTCTTAACCCGAGATTACAATAATTGAGTTTTGTTTTTATTTACAATTTTAATGTATTTATTAAATTTTTACGAATGGAACAATCCGTTCCCTTAACCCGAGATTACAATAATTGAGTTTTGTTTTTATTTACAATTTTTATCTATTCATTAAATTTCTACGAATGGCACAATCCGTTCCCTTAACCCGAGATTACAATTATTGGAATTTGACAATGATCAATTTTTATCGAACGTTACGCATATTCGGAGAGAAGACTATCGATCTCCTCCAACGTATCATTAATCGTTAAATTAATAGGCGGTGTGGCGTTCTCTGCTATTCGTTCCGCATTCATATAGGACGTTAATTTGTTGTTGTTGCCATCCAACGCTAACTCATTATTGAAGGCTTCAATTTTCCCTTCTAAACTTTGCCTAACCAAGTCTTCGCGTTCTTCTCTGGGACTAAAGATATAGGTCGCGAGAATAGCCTCCCAGTCCGTGAACCGAGGAGGACGCGACGCTCTTAAGTCCCGTGCTTCCGATCGTGGTGCCGTATAAGCTGGAGTCGTACCGTTTCCGCGGGTATCCCCTCTTGTCGTACTGGCCCACTGTTGGGCAATACCTTCCGCCTCGACCCGTAGTTGTTGCGCGAAATCCTCGGAAATCACGCCTTTTGCTTTTAGTTGCCGAATTTTGCGCATGCGGCCTCTGCGCCCATGTGTCCCTGCTTAAGGCTATGACACGTCGCGGCGAGATAAAAAAAAATTCTTTTAATTTACTTTTCAGATGAAGAGGTGTGAGGAAAGGATTTTAATGGGAAGCCGAGCTTACCAAGAAGCTTGTGAAATAAGGAGAAGAATGTTAGCGAGCTAACTGTTGGAGACGACGACCTACCAGAAAACGGGTGGATATAAATTTTTTCCTGTGAGCCAACCAGAAGACTGGTGGATGCCACAGTAACACTCCAAATAGTTGGATGATCTTTGCAGCCGGTAACCCGGCGCTGGTCTCTGGCTCGTTGCTCTCGTGTACCAGCTTTTATGCACCACCTCAGCATGATCCAATTTACACCAGGTCTAGCCACGCGCAAGTGATAAAAATTGCAGCCAATCAGCAAGGCTACCAGCTACGCTGCCATATTGAATAAATGTACAGCTAGCGGCTGAGTTGAATGGAAACAACATGGCCACGGAGCTGGTATGCGCGATTTGGACGAAAATGGGACGTTCTTTGGCTAGACCATGAGTGGGTCGAATCATGTCCTCAGCGAGCGCTAGATGGAAGTGGGAGGCTCCGCGGTGGGACCGACGGTCCATCCCATTGGCCGCTTCGGCTCACGTGGCTTTTTGCCTCGACTGAGTGGGGATCGCTAAACGCGTTCAGCGGTGACTGACCGACTTTCCACGCACTTTTCCGTGTTAACGACTGCATCTAAAGTGAAGTGCGTGTTACACGAATCCCCATCGTGATTTCTGTCTGTAAGTTATTACTCACAGGAATTACAATAATTTTCCTGAGCAAGTCATTTTCGAGAAAAGTATTTACGCAGACCACATCTGTTGAAGGTCCCTTTTATTTTGTTGTTGTCGAGGGGGTCTGTTGATTCTACAGCATTGTTATTTATTGTTTTATGTATTTTGAATGGTCCTTGGAAAATGTGAAAGAATTCGCTGATTTCTTCGTTGATTGAGCTTGAAATGTGTGGTGTTTTGAGCAAAACTACTTCTCCTATGCTTAATTTCAAGCTTGACGTTTCCTTTTGCTGTCTCTTACGCTTTTCTGCTGCCTGCAGCATATTTTCTCTGGCTCTTCTAATCTGCACGTCCCTTGGTGTTCGCGGTTGTTCGGGAAATTTGATAATTTCCCTGATTTTATTGTCTGCAGGTTCTCCGAAATGAAGTTCTTGTGGTGTAATTCCAGTGCTTTCATTCACTGTGATGTTCATGTAATCTTGAATTTTTTCTACGAACTTAGCCCATGAAGTGTGTTTCTCGTTGCAATATACCTTGAAGTACCTTCCTAATTCACGCATCGTTCGCTCCACTGGATTGGACTGCGTGTGTCTGATGCTTGAAAAGGTTGTTCTCACCCCGTGTTCTGCTAGTGTTTTTGTCCATGCTGATGAAGTAAACTGTGTGCCATGATCTGTGATGACAGTTTCTGGTTTGCCGTGATTAATGAAATAGTGGTGAATGAGTTTTTTCAGGCACGTTTGTGTATTCTCTTTTTTAATCGGGTACAGGGTGATAAGTTTTGAAAATACGTCTTTTGCCACAAAAATGTACTTTACTCCTCCGACAGATTGTTGTACGGGTCCATAAAAATCGAGTGACAATAATTGATTCGGTCTTTCGGGGATGGTTGCTTGAAATTCGCCTTCCATTGATAGATTAAGTGGTTTCGTTGGTTGGCAGATATCGTAAGTTTTTACTGCTCGTTTCACGTCGCGCCCAGTAAAAGTTTTGTTTAATGAACTTGACTGTTTTAAAAATTCCTGCATGCCCTAGCGTTTCGTGTACAGTTTCTGCAATGATCTTTGCTTTTTCGGGTGTCGTGACGATCCTCCAACTTTCGTCTTGTTTACTCTTGAAGAAAAGTATCCCATCGAGCAGCTTGTATTGTACGAGACTGTTATTATTTTCTACTTCCTGTATGATAGATTTTATTTTATCATCTTCGCGTTGTTGTCTTTTATTGTTTTTTAGTAGTGTTGCGTATTCGTTGTTTTCTGTGTGTATTGCTGCTAAGACGTTTGGTTCCTCTTCGTTCATCAGTCTGTTGCAGATGAGTGCTATTGTGAATACACGTTCTTTGTGTTCGTCGCCTGATGTGTTAAACACGCGGCTGAGGTAGTCTGCCAGAATTTTATCCTTTCCTTTATAATAAAAGATGTTAAAGTCGTATTCGGATAGTATCATTGACCAACGCGCAAGTCTTGAGTTGTGAAACTGAGTCTTCAAAAAAAATGTCAACGCTTGATGGTCTGTTATAATGTTGAATTTATTATTCAGCAGATATTTGCTGAGCTTGTTCACGGCAAATACGATTGCTAGTAATTCCAGTTCCGTTACCGTATAGTTTATTTCTTGTTGATTCAGGCATCTGCTAACCATTGATATTATTCTTTTATTATTTTCCTTATCAACTTGAAAAAGTATCGCACTTATTCCCTGTTTGCTTGCGTCGGTTTGCAAGTAAAATGGCTTATCTATTATATAATGTGCGATTGTTACGCTTTCAGTAAAGTTATTTTTTAGATCCTGGAATTCTCGTTCGTGTTTTTCATTCCACTTGAATTCATTTTTTTCGCTTAATATGTCCCGGAACTCGTTCACGAATTTCGCATGTTCTTTGCTAAATTTTCTGCAATACCCAAAGAATCCTAGTGCGCCTTGTAATTCTTTTCTGTTTCTTGGTGGCGGAATGTACTGTATTGCTGTGATTCTTTCAGGATCTGGTTTCACTTCATCTGCTGAGATTCTGTATCCTAAGTATTGTATTTCTGTTTCACCGAACGCGCATTTGTCAAAATTGATAGTGAAGCCTGCCTCCTTGATCCGCTTTAGATAATCGTCGATGTGTTGAATGTGTTCGTCAAAGGTCGTGGATGCAATGAGTGTATCGTCTATGTATGTGGTGACATATGGAGTTGTGTGCGGTTCGAGTGCCCTCTCACAATCGCATTCCCAGCTGTCTTGAGTCCAGAGGGTACCCTGGTATATTGGTACGCTCTGCCACCGATTACGAAAGCTGTATATTTGCGTGATTCCTCTTCGAGTGGTATCTGATGGTATCCCTGTGCCATGTCCGTTTTTGAAAAGTACTTCTTATCGTAATGTTTTTGTATCAGATCGTCTTTCGGAATAGGTCCTTCGTGTTCTGGATCGATGTATTTATTTATGAAGCGTGCGTCCAGACATGGCCGCACTATTCCATCCTTTTTGTCTACTATGCGTAATGGGTTACAATACGGGCTTGTTGATGATTCTATTATCCCGAGTTGTAGCATCTCATCGATTGCGTTTCGTGTTGCTCCTAGTTTCGCAATCGGTACTGGATAGTTTCTCCGAATTATATACTTCTCTGATTTCAAGTTGATTCGGTGTTCATAGACTTTGGTACATCCGGATTTGTCTGAAAATGCATTTTTATTGTTTATTATTACCGCCCGTAGTTTATTTTTCTGCTCAACTGTCTGGTGTTTCATTTCATTGAATGTTGATGTAACTTTTTCAAAAAAATCATCTTGAATATTTTCATTGCTCTCCATGTCTGTTTGTGGTGCCAAAATTGTTTTTTTGTTTTGTTTTCTGGGCTATTGTGAAATTATATCGTATCCTTATTTAATTGGGTCCAACATTGCCCAAGTATCTGTATTTTCTATAAGTGCTTTAATTGTTGGTAATTTCTGTTTTTTGTTTTCATTTTGTGGTAGTTTTTGTTTCTTGTTTTCGTTGACGTCGAATGTCAGTTGTACCCTGATTGTTGCTATCTCTCGTATTTCTATATTTTATACCGATTCCTGTATGTAATGGATTTCTTGTTCACTCTCGATTTGTTCATTGTCTTCGTGCGTGTCATTAATTGTTACTGCGTTAATTCTTCATGTCCATGATTTTCCTTGATAATGTGTGTCCCGTCTTTGATCGTATCCGTTGCTGGTTCCTTTTTTATTCTGGTATCGAGATGTGCTCCGCTTATCATCATTTTCGCGATCCCTCATTCTCGGTCGCGAATTTTTTTCTTCTGGGATCCGGTTATCATCCCCTACTCTCCTATTTTAGCTGTTATACTGCGTGCTGGTTTTACCCTGGTAGTTTTGACGCCAATTATGATTGTATTTATTCGAGCGCCATGATTCCCCTTGGCTCAATTGCTTGTGTTTCCTAAATCCGAGGATCCTATCGCAAGTTGTACATTTGATGGTGGTTGTCTCACGATGACGTGATTTCTTGTATATTCTGTGAGCGGAGGTACGAAGTATTTCGCTTGTGTTACTTGCTCCTAGAAATACGATAAAATTTCACTATTTTCACATTTTCTATTTCGCCATGCGTTTTCTTTCTCTAACCTTATTTCATTCGAATAAAATTCTCTTAAGAAATAGATTTTTAACTCATTGTAGTTATTCCATTTCATTGCATTTGCATCAAACCATGTACGCGCTCTACTTTTTGAGCTACTTTTAACAACTGTAAATTCAAATTGTGGAGGAATGTTCTTAATTTCGAGATATTCTTGCAGTTCTTGCAAAAATTCGTGCGGATTTTCACGCTCGCCAGAAAATCGCGAAAGGGTCACATCTATTTTTAACTGTCTCGGTACAGTGTTCATTCTCCGAAGCTCTTCTATTCCTTGCCTAAACAAATCTATCAATTCTACCAGATTTGCTGCCCGGTAAGAAGAGAAGAATTCAAAAAAATTAATACTTTCATATTTAAACGAAAGAGTGAGCATTATTTAATTTTTTTGAATGTGCTAATTTTCCATCCGGAGAAGTGCCCAACGAAAGAATAGGTTTATCTCTGAAATCAATTCTTTTCTATTTCCTTAACGAACGCCACTCGTGTTGTGTTCCATACAGGCGAACATATTTTCCATTTTTTTAATTCCTCTTAATGCGAGCAGTAGACACACCTCTCATGGTTATTTTTAATTCCATACCTACAAGCTGTATTTTGGATTAATTTAATTCTTTCTAATCCGTCCACAAAATGCGTGCACTTACATGATTTCTATTCCTCCGTGTGCAACATAAGTTTCAAAATTTCAAATTTTTTTGTCATGGTTATCTTTAATTTCATAGTTACATGCTTTATTTTCGATTATGTTAATTCCTTCTAATTGCAAGTTGGCTACTAAACATATCCTCTCCTTCCCTAAACCCTAACAACGGTTTCAGATGTTTAGCAGTCAAGTTGCAAAAATTTAACCTAAACCAAAAATCCAAATTCAAACCAAAAAAAAAGGTAGGCAGGAAATTTTCAAAATTTGATTTCGAAATTTGAAAGTTCAAAAACTTCTCTTTTTTTTCGGTCTTACGGTCCAATATTTGATTTCGACTATGCTGCATAGATCATTTTTTGGCTCCGTATACTTTTTTTGTGGTTGTGCGTGTTACACCGTGCTCCCGCTAAAAATTCGTGATTTCTACCGGTTTAGAAAATAATATGCTCTCCCTGCGAAACCCAGTTCTTTAAAAGTAAATTTTAATTGCAAAATTAAAATTTATGAGAGGAAAACATTTAACATTCGTCGCCTAACATCAAAATTCGCAGTACTTTGAATTTGTGAAGATTCAGAATTAAAGAACGTTTTAAAATTACTCCCTCATCGATTTCAATTATTTCAATTTCTATCTATTTTAATTTTATACAATACAATTTTCAATCTTCAACTTATAATCGTATAATTTTAAACATTTTCTTCAGAACTAATATTTATTCTTGAAATTTTCCAATAAAATATTTTTCAAATTCAAAGCATTTATTCGTCTAAATCTTTAACTGAAAATCAGACAATTCTCAAGTAAAACATGGAAAATTAAAAATTCCAAGAATGTGAATATGAAACAAGAGCGTTATAACTTTATGCCAATGTCTGCAATTGAACAATTTCTTTATTTTCAATTCGGAATTGGTTTATATTTACAACTGAAATAAACAAATTTAGATCTGACTATCAAGGCTTTAATAAGCAATTTTGAAATATTTAATTGTAAAATTTTCGTAAAATTTCAAATATTTGAATTTGAAACTACAACATTGTGAAAGCTGAAATTCCAAACCTACAAAAATTAGAAAATTTTAAAACAAAGATTTTCGAATTTGAGCTTTCAAAGCAAAAAGACTTTATAATTTTGAAGCCATAAAGATTGAATTGTTATAGAGTTGCGCATTCAAAATAATATAGTATCCAGTAATATTGAAATTGATCGGAAAGATTTTTTTATCCAAAAATGTCAAAATTGCGTCACAAATGTTTCAAGTACGAAGCTTATGTGTATCCCAAATTTAAAGAAGTGTAATTCATAATAAAATAGCCTGCGATGAATAAGAATTTTTATACTTTATATGCTGAACAATAAAGTTATAAATAAGCACGGTTTATTTGTAATACTTTGAAAATATTTGGTCAGAACCTGGAAATTTTGCTTAAGAAATTAGTAAAAAAATGTAGCAAAATTATCCTTTCAATTTAAATTGAAGTAATTGAGCATACCTATCTTAATAGACATTATAAAACTCGGTGAAATAATGTTAAAAAAGCAAATAAAAAATATAATAACCAAGTATAAGGACAAAAACTATCCATTTTTTTTTTTGATCGATTGGAAATTTCCAAACTGGAACCCAAACAGATAATAAATTAATTTTTTTGGCTATTCACTAATTTGCGCACTTTATCATATTCACTAAATTACTCACTTTTTCGTTGTTTTTTTTCAAGTGAATTATAATGTGTGAGTAATATTTTAATTACCACGTTTTTCAAATTTATTTGTCACCTAAATGTATTAAATCATTTTGTTTTTATATTTTTTATACGTTTATAGTTCTAAAATCAGGGAGGGGGAGGGTAAAGTAGCCCCCCCCCCCACCGCTGGTTACTTTGCTGTAGTCACCCTTTCCCGTTTTTCTTGGACTCACGCCTAATATTTCTTTTATCCAGCAATACCTAATACGATGTCAAACAACTTTCACTCCCACGTTTTCCTGTCATTTTGATTGATTCTAAAAGCAAAAAGTTTATAACAAAAGTTGGACTACTCTCAGAAGAGTATTTTTTCTGATACAACATTTCATGATGAATGTGATTAATTTCGAGTAAAAATCGATTGAATAATTAAAAAATTTTAGAACCAGACTAGAAAGTTGTAGCGAAAATCAATCCTTTATAATAGTCAAAAGGATCTTTCAAATTTAAATCAAAAAATAAACTTCAACAACGAATAGGTAATAGAAACTTGAATATAAATCTTTTTCATTATTTATTTTTATATCAAAAATATCTATCTATCCAAAAATATCTAGCTTAATTATAAGTTTCTGCGATTATTGGAAACTAAAAACGAGTGAATGAAATTTTTTTCATGAAAGTTGAAGTTTACCCGAAAAGGAGTATCTTTCATCTTTAACATTTTTTTGGTAAAATCGCTTACTGCAGAGAAAAACCGCTTTCTATTTTGGCTCTGAACTTCTTATAACTGCAATCAATGTTTTCTTGAAATGAATCACTTTTCACAGAAAATTCTGTCCCACAGAAAATGTTTCTCTGGGAGTACTCCAACTTGGGTTAGAAACTTTTTGCTGTGGTATACACATTTTGACCTGTCCGACCTGAAAATAAACTTTCGAAATGGTGTGTTATTAAATTTTGACTGTTACGAATGAAAAAATGAAGGATTTGAAAAATTAAAATTGTTGAATTCAAGGCTTCGAAATAAAATGATTTCACAATAATCAGCATTTTAAATTCAACAATTAAAAATTGGATGTGTCTGAAGCTGCATAAGACTTCCCTCTTAGAGTCCTGATTGAATTGTTTCTTCTACTAAAACCATAAAAATGGGAAAAATTCATGACCAAAAAATGAATTCACTGAAAAAAATGAAAAAACTGAAAAAATAAATTCATTGAAAACATCATATAAACGAATTTCATCAAAATTTAATATGTTGTAACCATTTTTTAAAATTTGAAACAAAATATCGAATTTTAATCTAATTCATTCAGTCAATGTTTTCATTTTTTTGTATTTAATAATAATTACCACTACGAAAAATTATTTATTATCATAAATTTGGTGCCAAAGCTGACTTTTGGTTTCAGCAACACTCAGCGAATTTTCCTCTTGGAGCTAAATTATTTCGCTCCAGCACGAAGTAGGGACAAATAATAATTTCAACTCAGGTATGGTACGAAATTCTAGACCAGAAAATAATTTCAACTTCGAACCTAAATTGTCTTCACTAAAACTTATTTCAAGAAAATTGGGATAAAAAAAATTCTCTTCAGTTTAAAAAACCCTCGGATGTAAAACGTTGTACTTTAATAGCAGCTAAACTCACAAACCAAACCCTAGACGAGAATTGGTATTTAAGTACAATCTAAATTTTTTTGGTCACCTATAATTACAGTTCAACTCGGTTTCAAATTATTCAAAGCAACATTTACAACCGTACCTGAGTCTCAAAACCCCCCCTGTTCCTAGTTTCGTAAGGATGAGGAGGAAAATATAGCCGGAGTAAAATCTCGGTACTGGATTCCAGGTCACAGGGCATGATGAAATCACAACGACAGCCCGGGGAAATCCTCGCGTGTCTTGAGGACTCGAAGCGATCCAAGGATGACAGCTTTCTGCATCCATCTCGCAAGTGCCTTGGCATATTTTTCGCAGGCGGATATGGTTTTAAGGTTACGAATCAGTGACCTTGAGTGTGCAACGGAGACTGCTGTCCGAAAATAGTAGTTCTAGAAATTTGGCACTTCTCGTTTCGGACAATTCACTCTATCTCCTTCGGAGCGTTCGACAGGGCAGGGACGCGACCAACACCGTAAGAGCGACAAAGATGGTAATAAAACACTCTCAGGATCACATTATGTCTATAGATATACGTCGTTCCTGCGTGGGTCAGACACCCCGATAGTATGTGTTCTAGGTACTCAGCGTGTGCATGACACGCTCTGCACCTGTCACTGGGAACCTCTTGACATAAAACGGGGTCACGGCATGTTAAGGTGGAAATAAAAACGTCCTGGCATGCAAAAATAGAACCACCTATACCTGAATGAAGCCCTGATGATCTGAGAAAAGCATTAGTTTCCTCCTTCGACAGGGACTGTTTTTCTACATTTCTGTGAAAGTTTCCGTGCATTTTCTTGCCAAGTAGCTGTTGGTGAAATTTTTTAGCCTCTGCTTTCTTTACTTCTGCTCTTAGAAGTGAAGCATCTAGATGGAGTAATGCAATTTCTTCACTTCTGATGCTAAATTCAGGCCAAGGGAATCGGTCGCTTGCTCCGCGGCTTTGTAAGGAAACGCTCCTTCGCCAATCATCTCGTGGTTCCTCACTATTTTTAGGGAAGGATCTTAGTCACTAGCAACGGTGTAAGCTGTACATAGAACAATTCGTTTATGAAGACACTGAAGATTCGGAAGTCCGCGTCGGCCTTGATGACATGAAATGTATAATCGCGGAACTGACGAATTGATATGCAAGCTTCTATGCATATGCATGATCATACGTGTGGTGACATCAAGGGCCTTAAGCTTGTTCTTCGTCCATTGAACCACCCCAAACGAGTAGAGTAGAACTGGGACGGCAAGCATGTAATATTTCCTTTCTTCAGATTAATTTTGGCACACTTGTCCAAACCAAAGTCCATCCCAATCTCACCTGTGTAGTTCTTGACGATATTCATAGCACTTTGAAGTTTAGTTTTACCCGAGGCATAGATCTTCAGGTCATCCATATAAAATACATGAGCGACCTTATGCGCTCGCTGATTAGTGTCGCCACAGAGGTGTCCCGGAGAATTTCGTATTGCGAAAGATAGAAGCAGAAGTGTGATGCAAAGAAGCAAAGGGCTCATGGTATCACCCTGAAAGACACCCCTCTGGAAGGTGACGTTATTCGTTGTTTGAGGCATCAATCTCTCTACGCATCTCACTATCTGTGCACGTTGTTCGTACATATCTCGCCACACAGGCTCAATTCGTCGAACAATCTTGTTGTTTAAGACAGCTTTAAAGATCTTATACTGTGTGTTCAAACAAGTTATTGGCCTGTAATTCTCTGTGTGTGAAAGTAAACTTCTTCCATCAGAAGTTCTTGATACAATCTGGTTCAGCAGCGGAAAAGTTCTTCGTGCCTCTAAGTGCTTTTTTCACCTCTTCGGCAGTGATTGATGGACATTTCTCCTCAGATTTCATGAGGTTTGTCGCAAAACTCCCTGAATATTGTCAGTATCTTCTTTCAACTTTAGTGTTTTCGGGATTCTGTGTTACTCTCTCCGAAAAGACTCTACCTCCTTGGGCTTGAGTGGATTTTTTGCAGAAACGGGGAGATCCTCTTCTGTATTCTCCTCCTTGCTTCGGATAACAGCCGTATTTTGTCAATTATATGCTGCTTGATTGTTGGCAGCTTTGACTTGTTCAGTGTGTGATTCAAGATCCGTAGTTCTTGGGCGAACTTTCGAACCCACTCCGTGAACGGTCGACGAGATGCTATTAAGGTTTCTCTCTTCAAATAACCTTGGCGCATTTCTCTAACTCGAATTCCATTAAAAATCTCTTGAGTGTACTCTTTGACAATTTTTAGAGCTAGAGGTTGAAGGAAACTTCTTCCAACAGAAGGTCTTGATACCATCTGGTCACGGACCGGAATAGTTTTTCATGCTTCTTAATACGTTTTTCACCTCGTCGGTAGTGATAGGTGAGCATTCCTCCTCAGGTGTTATGAGGGCATTACACAGCTCCTTGAAGCTATTCATGTTTGTTGCGCCTTCTTCAAGTGGATTTTGAACTTCGTAGTCTTCTCTTCAAAATGCTTTGAGCTCCTCTGGTTTGGGCGGATGGCCGAGAGTAACTTCTCTTAGCTGTAGATAGTACTCGTATTCTGTCAACAATATGTTGCCTAATGGTCAGTAGCTTTGAATTGTTGATTGTGGGATAAAGGATCTGCAGTTCGCGTGCGAACTTTCGAACCTTGGCAGTGAAAGTCCTGCCAGATGTTATGTTGTCAATCACACGCTGAATGCGGGACGCGTACTGCCTTGCCCAGCCTATCTTTGTGCTCAGTTGATGTATTCGTCTTTTGGTCTTATGATCAACCATTGGTTCTGTTCTACGGTTTGCATCTGCTAAAGCTCTCACTGCATTGTACATACCACAAATGACAGTCCAGAGGTTGGATTCGTTGGAAAAATCTCCACGGAGCTCTTTATCCAGTTCAGCCAGATCTTTGGGCTTTGCAGAAACATGAATGTTGATGTTTCTCCGTGTCCTGAAGCATCGTTCTTCCTCTTTCGGATGCCTGTTCAAGGTTGGTCTCAGTGTCGCCTCTCTTTCTCTATTGCTGGCTTGTTCTGGCTACGTTTGAGTAGGCGCTCCGCTTATATAACCCCTTTTCCGGAGGTCCTCGGTACGGTTTCGCAGGCGGTTTGGCGAAAAATCCGAGAGCTCTGGGTGTTTCTTACACCATTGAGTATGCAGTCGCGCCATGTAACCTTTTCGTTCATGGGCCATACTGGCATCATAGCACTCCAGCAGGTCGTCCCTGAGTCGATCCGCCCACTTAAAAGTAATGACATTCTGAACTTTCTGGTTTTGAACCCCACTTACTACAACGATGTTTGATGTTGTCATTGTTGTCCCCACGGGCAGCTAGGGAAAATGAATATATATATATATATATATATATATATATATATATATATATATATATGTAACGCAGGGTCCGACTGGGAGCAACTGGCATCTAAGAATGACACCGGCTCCCAGTAAAACCATGGAAAACCACACTTATGTCCACGTCTTACGACTGTGAGACGAATATTTTCGTTACAGTCGTTGCTAGTCCTATTTAAGGTCTTGACACCTCTATTCCTTTTCCTTCTCTTTGGCAATGATGTTGTTCTCGGTCGAAGCCGATAATTTTATCACGTACATGATTTGCTTCTCGAAGTCTTGGAGAACGATATGAGTCATTCGAGAGTTAAACGCAGACTGCTATCCGAAAATCGTAGTTTCAGAATATTTTCCACTTCTCCTTTGGCAGGGCAGGGTCGCGGCCAACACCGTAAAAGTGACAAAGATGGTAATAAATCACTCTGAAGGCCGCATTAGGTCCGTAGATATACGTCGTTCACGCTCTGCACCTATCACTGGGAACTTCCTGACATAAAATGAGGTCACGGTACACTAAGGTAGAAATGACATCATCCTGGCATGCGAAAATTGAACCCTTTGTACCTGAATTAAGCCCTGATGATCTGAAGAAGACAAAAATTTGCTCTTCTGACAAGGACTATTTTTCTACATTTCTGCGAAAGTTTCTGTGCATTTTCTTGTCGAGTAGTGGAATTTTTCAACCTCTACTTTTTTCACTTTGACGTTTAGAAGTTAAGCGTTTAGATGGAGTAGTGCACCTTCCTCACTTCTGATGTTAAAATTCAAGCCCAGGGTCTCGGCCGCTTTCTCTGCGGCTTTGTAAAGAAACGCTCCTTTGCTAATTATCTCGTGGTTCCCGACCATTTTCAGGAGGGGATCTCTGCCATTTGCAACGAAGTAAGCTGTAATTAAAACAATTTGGTTATGAAGACACTGGAGATTGAGAACTCCGCTTCCGCCTTGGCGGCGTGAGATGTATAATCGCGGAACAGACGAATTGATATACAAGCTTTTATGCATATGCGAGATCTTACGCGTAATGATATGAAAGGCCGTAAGCTTTTTCTTTGTCCATTGAACCACCCCAAAGATTGGAAGGCCAAATATTTGTCGAAGAAGATGCTTGTATGAGCTTGCTTTCACGAGTAGCATAGATCTTGAGGTCATCCATATAAAATACATGAGTGACCTTATGTACGCGATGATTAGTGTCGCCGTAAAAGTATCTAAAAGGATTAAGTAGTGCGAGATATAGAGGCAGAAGTGTGATGCAAAAGAGCAAAGGGCTCATTATATCGCGCTGAAAGTCGCCCCTCTTGAAGGTGACGTTGTTCGTTGTCACACAATAATTTCAAGATGAGACAGTAAATTTAGTTTTCCAAAGGGGCATCAATCTCTCTATGCATCTCACTATGTGTGGATGCAAGTTAAGGCTTTCCAACAGACAGATGATAAGTCTATGTGAGGTTCAGTCGAAAGCGAAACGCCCATATTGAGTGGTTGAATCAACTCAAGGATGACTTGCTACAATTCTGTGATGCCAGCATTATCCCTGCTCACGAAAGCTTCATAGCGCGTATGCATATTCTGTGGTGCCAGAAACACCCACAGCTTTAGCACGTTCCGCATTAGTCTTCGAGAAATAAAGAAACTCACCTCTGGAAAGCTGGATATAAACTCAGAGCGCTTTCCCAACCGCTGTAGGTACAAACCGCAGACGAAGAGGAGGAAAGCCGACACATCCAATTTCCTCAAAAGACCTATGATCTGGCTGAGATGGGTGCCTTTCTACGTGAGGATATCTCGGAGGTGTCCGAACTCTGATCCATCAATTGTTTAGTTCATAGTACGGCAAGAGTTTTGAATGATTTGAATTGAAGGCTAAAACCGTCGATAAATTAGAAGGCCAAAAGAGGCTTGCATCAACTGAGTTCGAAAATTGTCTAGGCAAGAAAGAATGAGTGTGTTCCTTATTCAGTGTGTGATTAATGACATAACATCTGGTAGGTCATTTACGAAAAGTATCCAAAATTTCGCCTACGGACCGAAGATCTCCCATCAAATACTGAACAATTTGAAGCTGCTGACAATCAAGCAGCACATTGTTGACAAAATACAGGTGTTATCTCACTAAAAGAGGAGAATACGGAAGAAGGTGGGCTTTTTGGGAAAAATCAACAGTTTCTCGTTGACCCAACGCGCTTCTTCAGTGGTTTCCCTGTTTTTGTCAAAGAATCACCCAAGCCCGACGAGGTAGAGACTGTTTAGAGAGAGTGTCGCAAGATCTAAATACTGAAATTGAAGGATGACTTCTACACACCAACATCAGGTCCGCATCTTTACCTCATGTTTAATGTCGGAGACGCCCATTTCGCTGTGGCTAGTGTTAGGATCCATTGTACTCCCACCGAAGAAGGGCGACTTGTCCAATGCGGGAAACTACTGGCCAATAACTTAGTGTGAACACGCTGTAAAGCACCTGCTCTAGTGCGAGGCCGGCCGTGGAAATTGAACAGCCCTTGGGGTGAGCAGGCTTCCCTGTATGTGTTTGAATGAACCCGTATTATTTAAAAATTATTGATTATTCTCTCACTTCGCCCGTTCTCGGAATACCACTTCATTTACCCATCCTTTAATTTGCGAGACCGTCTCACCAGTCTTTTGTTGGACTCCTCGTTTTTGGCCCCCCTGAAGATCATTAAGTTATCTGCGATTCATATTTTTCATAGGACTGAGCTTTCATAATTTTGTTGATTTTAAATCGATCGCCAATAGAATACACAAATAATGAGGCATAAGCTCAAAAGGGTTACGTCAGTTGTTAATTCTATACACCACTTATTATTCACTAAAGTGTGGAAAATACACTGTTGGGTTCAGATTGAAGCGGACTTAACGGAAACACGTCCGATAGTAAGACCTTATGCACCAAACTCATCTTGTTCAAACATTGCCAGCTTTCAATTTTATTACTGAAATAATATATTGAAAAGTTCCTATGCCGCTGTATATAGCATATACCAGCACAGAGCAATTGACAATCTAGTACCAGACAATTTTGAAATCTTTAGTTTTTAAATTCTTGACTTCTGGAATTTATAGATTTTTTTGAATCATCCCTTTTTTCTTTTACTTTGATTTTAGGATGTCCGACTTTTTAGCCGACTGTGCAGAGAGAATAATTGTTTTGGGTATTGTACACAGACGTATAATGAATCGCTTTCACAAGTTCGTTCTCTGGCTGGGTATACCGTTACATCGAGTGCAGGATACTAAACCGAGTGAGTTTTGCAGAATCATTTCAGAATTTTCTCTCGAATACAGAACCACCAGAGAACGAGTGATACAACAGCTCGAGAAGAGAGCCAATCACAGAGAGAGAAACAAGACACGAGGAAAGATGATCACCGAGGTAAGATATATTGCAAGAATCGTGAAATTTACTTCCTGCAACACGCGAATCGAAAGTGATGACTTCCATGCCTCTCAGTGATTTGCAGAGTGCTCGTATCCAGCAGAATGTGAGAGAATAATATTGGCGCATGCTCACTAGGACAAAATTTTGTCGAACCCTTAGATAATTAAATAATAGTGAAATTGTACTTATCTGCCAAAATTTCTCACTTGACTTGACGCGGCTTGGGTCAGAGCTGCCAAGGCTTGAGTAAATCAGTTGATATTATACAATTGTTGAGCGCCAGCTAGTTGTATTTCCAACTAGCAAGGAAAACTTTATATTCAAATTCACCAAAAAGAGGTAACAAGGTTCCATAAATATATTTTTTCGAATGTAATTCGTACTTGGAAAATAAGGGCAGTATCAAGTGCTGTCATGCCAATTATATGCATCGTCCGCTTTCCGCAACGTTAGAACGTGAAGCACTCAATATATTGAACTAAACGCAGCACTCACAGTTCAAAGGCAGCAAAGATGCTAAAATAAAGTATAGTACCAAGTGCTATTGTGCCAATCATGTACTTCGTCCACTTTCAGCAACGATGGAACGCTAAACGTGCAATATTTTCAGTAAACTCGACGCACGCAGTTTGAGGGCAGAACCGGTGCTAAAATAATGTCGGTGTCAAGTGCAATAATGACAGTCATATGAATCGTCCGCTTTTTGCAACGCTAGAACGCGAACCGCTTAATATTCTGAACTAACTGCAACACTAAAACTTCAGGGGCAGCAACAGTACTAAAATAGAGCCAGTATCAAGTACAGTGATGACATTGATATAAATCGTCCGCTCCACGCAATGGCAGCAATAGTTCTAAAATGAGGTGAGTATCAAGTGCTATTGTGCCACCCATGTTCATCGTCCACTTCGAGCAACATTTGAACGCTCAGCACTCAATAATACGCCAAAACAGCACCTTCCATCTTAGAATTTGGTTATTGATTGAATGTGTTGACTTGAGCTCAATTTTTGTCCACGAAGAAGTGAGTGTGGTATTCATTACTGAATCTTGACTATTGGTGAAAATGGACGATATAATGGTTGGCATAATATAACAAGAAGCAGACGATTCACATAATTAGCATCATCGCACTCAGTACAGGACTTTATTTTAGCATCTTTGCTATCGTCAAACTGTGAGTGATGCATATAATTGAAAATATTGAGCGCTTCGCGTTTCAACGTTGCGGAAAGCGGATGATTCATATGATAGACATGACTGCACTTGAAACTGACATTATTTTAGTACTATTGCAGCCCTTAAAGTGTGAGTATTGCAGTGAAATCGAAATATTGAGCGCTTAGCATTCCCACGTTGTTGGAAGTGGATGAGGTACATAATTGGCACAATACCACTCGATACTGACCTGATTTACCTAACGCTGCTACCCTTGAACTGTGCGTGTTGCATTTAGTTAAAAATATTCAGCGCTTAGCGTTAGAAAGTTGCTGGAAGTGGACGATATACATGAGTGGCATGATAGCACTTGATACTGGCCTTATTCTAGGACTATTGCTGCCCTCAAACTGTGAATGTTGCAAATAAGTTAAAATATTGAACACTTCGCGTTCTAACGTTGCAGGAAGCGGGCGATTTATATGATTGTCATTACCGCACTTGATCCCGATGTTATTTTAGAACCTTTGTTGCTCTGGAACTATTAGAGTATTTGTATTTATTTATGAAAAGTTCCTAGGGCTAAATAGCCCCATAAGGAACAGGTAATACGTATTACAATTAAAATGTTTAGGCGATCGTTTTGAAGATTGTAATGAAAAATAGGTATTTAACATGAGTAAAAGAACTAGACTATAATATCAATGATTAGATACGGGCTATCAACAGACGAATACTACATATAAATATAAATACGAAAATATACATACTTGAAAGTAAATACGCATTCATACACATACTCATATATATATTTGAGTGGTCGAGTGTTGCAGTTAAGGCTGTTGGTTAACTCCGACTTGGAATTTTTTTGTTATAGACACGGCACTGACTCCATATAAAATTTTTCTCAAGTATTTGAGAGCGAAAGAAAGAAAACTTGTCAAATATTCGGGGTTTTGCGAGATCCTCGGATCAAAGAAATTCAAAGGAATGAAGCCTTTTGCTGAGGCAATAATTATTTTCGCGGAAATTATGAATTTTTTGAAAGGGAGAAATATGCGGATAGCAGAAGACGGCATTTGAACGACGAGAACCGTTTGCAAACTTATTTTTTTACTCACAATTCTGACATCACAGAAGCATTTTTAGTTGTCATCCAATATTCGAAGACCCAAAACTTGATGATGAAGAACCTAAATTTTGCGAAATACGTCGCTAAATGGAGAAAAAACCGAAAGAAAGTTGAGATGTCATGTGTATGTGAGGACCATAAGACTGTATTTGTAAGTAATTTGATTGGTTTGAGTGATTTTATTCAATTTATTGATTTAAGTAATTCATTCAACTGTATTTTTTTTTTAAATCGAATATTCATATATATTTTTTTTTATACCATTAAGCCGTTTCTCTTTCGGCGAGCCTCTAGGGGTAGGCGTGACACTACCCGATTCGGGTAGTGTTTCTGGGTGGATAGTTTCTTGTAGTAAATAACCACAAGTGTGGGCTCACCACACCCACGACCGCCAACAGCAACGCAGTAGTATTATTCTCGAACGGTCACTTATCCAAGTACTAACCGCGCCCAACACTGCTTAACTTCAGTGATCTAACGGGAACTGGTGTTTCTAGCGTGGTATGGCCGTTGATCATATATTGATTATATATTGATTTTCTTTATTTTATTACACAATATAATTAAATAAATCAATAAAATCAATCAATTGATTAAAATCACCAAAATCAAGAAAATCAAATTATAATCAATAAAGTCAAAATTATACTGATTTTAGTGATTTAATTCAATTTATTGATTTTATTGTTTTAATTTATTTATTTTATTTATTCTATTGAGTTTGTTGATTTGATTGATTTGATTGATTCTGTTCAATCTATTGATGTTTTATTGTAACAATTTGACTTTGAGTGACTAGATACATTCATAATAAATATAGTAAATTAATAAAATGAATCAATGAATTGAACAAAATCAATCAAATCAACAAAATCAAGAACATCCCCAGAATCAAGAAAATGTCAAAATCTATCAAACCAATGAAAGAAATAAAATCACTAAAATCAGTAAAATTTGGATTTTATTGATTTTATTGATGTTGTTTATTTTTTTGATTTTGTTGATTTTTCTTTACTTTTAATTATTTTAGTGATTTCATTCAACTCTTTGCTTTTCTTGATTTATTTGATTCTATTTTTTAATCAAAAAAATCAAGTAGATCAATAAAATCACTAAAAACAAAAACAAATTATTATCAATAAGACAACAAAATTTAAAAAATCGATGACATCGGTGAAATCAATAAATTGAATAAAATCACTGAAATGAATAAAATTAGTGCGATTTTGATTTTATTGATAAGAATTTGATTTTAGTATTTCATTCAATTTATTGACTTCATTGAGTCATTTTATTGTATTTTTTAATAAAAAAGTCAAATATATACAATAAAAAATCAATAGTTTGAACAGAATAAATCAAATCAATCAAATTAACAAACTCAATAAAGAAAATTGAATAGCAGTTCGAACTCGAAAGTTCATTGCCTCTTTCAAGAAAATCAAATTGAAATAAATAAAGTCAAAATTATACTGATTTTAGTGATTTTATTCAATTCATTGATTTTATTGATTTTTTTATTGTATGGATGTTATTGATTTCATTGATGTTGTTTATTTTATTAATTTTGTTGATAATAAATCGCTTTTATTTATTTTGTTGATTGCATGGATTCATTTGATTGTCTTTTTTGATAAAAAATTTAAATGTTTACAATAAAAAAGCAATAAATTGAACAAAATCAATAAAATAAAATCATTAAAATCTATAGAATCCACAAAATAAATCAATGAAAGCATTAAAATCAATGAATTGAATGAAATCACTATAATCACTAAAATCAGTGCAATTTTGATTTTATGGATGATAATTTGATTTCACTATTTTATTCAATTTATTGACTTCATTGAGTCATTTGATTGTATTTTTTAATAAAAGGATCGGATATTCATACTGATTTGCTTAATTTGAATAAAAGATACGACGAAATGAATGGAAAAAATCAAAAAATTGAATGAAATCACTGAAATCAGTATAATTTTGACTTTATTGATTATAATTTGATTTTCTTAATTTCAGTGATTTTATTCAATTTATTGATTTTATTGATTCATTTCATTGTATTTTGTAATAAAATAAAGAAACTCAATATAAATATACGATTTTTTTTTAAATTTAATCAAATGAATCACTAAAATCAATCGAACAATCAAAGAACAACATCGAACAAATCAATAAAATAAAATTTATATCGGTTTCACTGATTTCATTGATTTTATTGATTTCATTTATTTGATTCATTTTATCCGTTTCATTCATTTCATTAATTTTATTGATTTTATTCATGTTCTTCATTTCATTGATAATTTATTGGGGGATCAAGGGCATTTTTTAGCATCCCCGCCCTCCAAAAGCTTATCACGAACAAAGTTTTTGTTGCTCCACCCTATTAAAAAATATTATTATTTATTAATATTTTCATAATATTTATGCATATTCGCGGTAATGTATTGAACAAAATTAGAAGCAAAAAAAATTGAAGAGAGTACGAGGACGCGAACGCATGACAGCAGAATCTGTAGCCTTGAAACTAGACAATTACCCCGCCGCTGCTTACTCTATCAATCTATAATTCAAACTCATGGTTATTTTGCGCGGACTTCTTGTAACCCATTTTCTCGTAAACCGCTTTGCATTTATCTATAAAATTGGTGCATTTGCAGATGCTGTCTGCAAAAAATTTGAAAATATTTTGTAGTCAATTTTATTCACATTTTATATCTTATTTCTCAATCGAATACTGGAGACTTAAAGCCTGGGCTTGCGGTCGATAAGGAGGGGCGCCTCGATTTCGCGAGTGGCAATGTGTGGTGTGGACTTCAGAGCATTGGAGATTCGGAGGACGAATTTGACAGCTGGTTTATATGCCCAGTTTGCTTTGCTGCTTACAAATACAGTCTTGTGGTCCTCACATAGACAGGACATCTCAATTTTCTTTCGGTTTTTTTGTCCATTTCGCGACGTATTTCGCAAAATTTAGGTTCGCCATCACCAAGTTTTGGGTCTTCGAATATTGGATGACAACTGAAAATGCTTCTGTGACGTCAGAATTGTAAGTAAAAAAATAAATTTGCGAACGGTTCTCCCCGTTCAAATGCTGTCTTCTGCTATCCGCAGATTTCTCCCTTTCGAAAAATTCATCATTTCCGCGAAAATAATTATTGCCTCAGCAAAAGGCTTCATTCCTATAAATTTCGTTGATCCGAGGATCTCACAAAAGACGGGATATTTGACAAGTTTTCTTTCTTTCGCTCTCAAATACTTGGAAAAATTTATATATGGAGTCAGTGCCGTGCCTATAAAAAAAATCCAAGTCGGAGTTAACCAGCATCGTGAAGTCAAAATATTCAGCGCTTAGCATTCGGCTGTTGCAAGAAGCGCGCTGTGAGTTTTCGGGGTAAGCGGATGTTATGTTGACCAAAATTTAATGTGTGATTCTCATAAGGTCGTTGTTTTTTTCAGCTCTCAGTACTATGCAGATATATCATATGCACTGATTTCGAGCGCTTGGCGCCGTGCAGCACTGAAACTGTACTTTTTTCATGTATAAGGATATTTCTTTGGCCCCTCATAAACTACAATATTAACAAATTTCATTCAAAGGCACCGACAGAAATTTTCTCAAGTATTGTGTGCGGGGTCCTATTTCAAAACTTGAAAAAAAAAATATATATATATATATATATACGCAAATTTGGCTGACAGTCACCGTACGGGATCGGAAATTTGGTGAAAAAGTGTATGAAAATATTGAATTATTTTCTCGAATGTATGTTGCAAGAAATAGCGTGTAATACACGTGCGCACAGGCAATTTCTACTCGTGTAATTGCACTATTTACCTACATGCTGCTTATTCTTTGTAGCTCATGCTGCAAGATTCACATTGATTGGCAATTGCCTATTCTGTGTAATTGTATGACAAATAGCTATCCTCTATCGTATGCTGCTTTCCGACATGAATTTTTTACAATACAGATATTTTTCTCTTATCGTAGGTTGGAAGACTCAGGACAAAAGAAGATAGAGCCGATGCAGAACTCAGGCAATTACTTGGCAGCGATATTTCAGATGTCGAGAGTCTGCATGGTACACTACCTTGGAGAAGACAAAGGAAAGATGGTGAGTTTCTGTATATTACAAGTTTGTCATAAGGACAACCGCGGGATTTCGCCGGGAGCGGGTGCTAATCTGAAATACTCCACCCGCTCCCAGCGAAATCGCGGTAAAATTTCAGCTGCTACCACGCCTCACGACCGTGAGATAGGTGGTTACGGTCTACGACGGACTCAACACAATGATTAGGCGAAAGTCTCGTACACCCTGAGGACACGGAGCGACCCAAGGAAGACCGCCTTCTGCATCTTTCCCTCAAGCGTCTTAGCATTTTGTTGACACGCAGGCATACTTTTCAGGCTATTAATCAGTAATCGTCGCAACTCCCTCACATGGTCTTTATTCCTCTTTTTCTTTCCATTCTCCTTAGCTATGATGCTTTTATCAACTGGGGCCAAAAATACAAAAACGAACATGGTTCGCTTGCCAAAGTCAAGGAGAACTATGTCAGGCCTTGAGTGCGCAACAGAAACAAGTGTCAAAAATATGAAGTTGCAGTATATACGGCACTTCTCATTTTCGACAATTGAATCTATTCCTCTAGGAGCGTTTAGCGAAGCGGTATTAGGGCTAATGCCGTAAAACTGACATTGATGGTAATAAAGTACTCTTAGTGCCGCAATGTGCCTTCGGATGTAGGTCATTCCCGCATAAGTTAAACAACTAGATATTATGTTTCCTAGATACTCGGGGTGTGCTACTCCTGTCGAAGATGCCGTGCATCCTCTTGTCGAGGGGCTGTTTGCGGAAGTTTTCTCCTGTGCTTTCTTAGTCAAGGCCTTCAGGAGTGAGTACTCGAGATGGATAAGATTTGATGAGCTTTGCTCACCCCTGAAACGCTCCTTTGCCCATTTCTTCGTGTTTCCTGACCATTTAAAGTAGAGGGTCTTGTCTGTTTGCGACCGTGTGAGCTTTACTCAGAATAATCCTTTTGTGAAGACATTCAAGATTCAATATTCTGCGAACACCTTGGCAGCATGAGGTATAAAGTCGCGGAACCTTGAGGCCCATGCTTTTGTACATGTTCAAGACCTTTCGCAGCCTGAAATTGAGACATCTGAGCTCGTACTTCGTCCATGGAACCACTCCAAATGAATAAACTACTACCGGGACGGCAGGCATTTTCGTTGCAGATACTTTGTTCTTCGCCGACAGTTCGGAGGACCAAATCTGTCGGATCGGACGTTTATATTTACATCGGAGAGCATTCCTAATCGATGTTGTGTCCTGATGCGGGTTTGTGGCACGCCCAGGTATGTATAGGTTTCTGCAGTGCCAATGTGTTGTATAGCGCTTCTGTCGACGATCTCAGGGTCTTCGGGGATGCCATTAAGTTTTCCTTTCTCCAAATGAAACCTTGGTGCATTTTGCTAACACAAACTCTATTCCAATATCTTGAGTGTACTCTTTTACAATGTCTAGAGCTAGGTGTAGTTTCTCTTTAATTTTACCATCGATCTTAGAATCATCCATGTAAAATACATGAGTGACCTTATGCTTTCGATTTCCAGGTTTGCAATAATGAGCAAAATGAGGGGCAAAAGAGCAGAGGGCTTATGGTGTCACCCTGAAACACACTCCTCTAAAAGGTGACACTATTAGTTATCACAAGACGTTTTTCAGATGAGATATTAAATTTGGTTTTCTAAAGCGTCATCAATCTCTCTACACACCTCACGATGTGTGGATAAACATTTAGGCTTTCCAACAGACAGATGATAAGTCTATGGCAGGTTGAATCGAAAGCTTTCCGGTAATCAATCCAGGCCATCTGTAGGTAACGCTGATAGGATGCTGCATCTTTACAGACATATCTATCGATAGGCAGGTTCTCCTGAAATCCTGCTACGCGTTTCGTTGAGTCGCGTGGTTCGTACCTCTCTCGATACAGGTTCAATTGTGCGAACTATCCTATCATTTAGGATAGCTGTGAAGATCTTAAGCAGTGTGTTCAGAACAGTTATTGGCCTGTCATTCTTGAGGTCAGCTATGTTGCCCGTCTTCGGCAGGTGCACTGTGCGCTTAACCACTAACCACTCCGGAATAGACTCTTCCGACTTTACATATGAGGTGAAACTGTGGGCCAGATGCTGTTGGTTAAAGAAAACTTCTTCCACCAGAAGGTCTTTATGCCATCTGGTCCCGGAGCGGAATAGTTCTTCATGTCTCTTAATACTTTTTTCACCACCTCAGGAGTAAAAGGTGGGCATTCCTCATTAGGCGTTATGAGGGCACTGTACAACTCCTTAAAGCTATTTATATTCTTTGAATTTTCTTTCACTGGATGGTGGACGTCCTAACCTCCTCTCCAAAGTGCCTCGACCATCTCTGATGTGGGCTGTCGGACGACAGTAACTGGAGGGTCTGGGAAGAGCCGAGATGGATCGGACAAAAACTGTTAATTTTCTGTAACCCACCTCTCTCTCCGCCCTAGACTTCTCCTTGCGTTGGATAGTACCCATATTCTGTCATCGCTAAGCTGTCTATGCTATCCGTGAGTCGATCCATCCACTTAAAAATAATGAGATTCTGCCGGTCCATCGCAGTGACTCAATCTTGATTGGCTCCCCCAACTCTAGGGTAATCGGTATTTTTTGTCCGACCCATTGTCGGGAGCCCAGCGCGTTCGATTGTTTTGAACCGCACTTACTACATCTATGTTTGGTGTTATCATTGTTGTTCATACGACCAGCTTAGGAAAAGGGTTCGTCCATCCTTGTAAAGCTCCGCAGGCAAGGATTAGGCTGCATACTCTGAGAGGTCGCCCGCTACCCCAGAGTCACCGTTTGAGACACCTCACCCGGGTGCCATTCAGCTTTCGGCACGGTTGTTACGCCTCCGATTAAGGGTTATTTCTTCGGGACCATCCCTGGATAATGTTCCGCAGCTGATTATTAATTATTGTAACCATATTTAGCAGAAACCCTTGGTACAGGGACCCTCTATCCGGAACCCAAGGACGCGTACGGTGTTCTTGTCATAGGCCCTTCGGTTCTATTCCCAAGGAATCATAACCGAATCCAAAT
>CAKNXH010001308.1:375136-430483 GCA_932178445.1 Andricus quercusramuli
ATTAATACCGTAATTACAATTGGTAATAGTCCGCACGAGAATAGTTCTGGAACCAATATACGGTATACGGATAAATCAAAAATACCTCGCAAGTTAATGCTGGGTCCCCGGCAAGTTAATGCCCATGGGTTTTTAATTTGATTTTATAGCACTCTTTCAGGTCGCTGATTACAAATCGATGGTCAAAATTTAAAGGTTTCAAATTGGCGGATCCAATATGGTGGACCAAAATTGTGAAAGGTAACCGATTTGACTAAAATTAGCTACAAGGGGGTATTTCGAGTCGCTAATTTGAAATCTGGGGTCAAAATAAGAAAATTCAGAATGGTGGATCAGAATATTGGATTCGCGGCTTTAGATTCTGGAATTTGGACTCTGGATTTAACATCAGCTACCCGAAAACCCCCCGAGTGAGAATTTGCAGTCAAATCGGTTTTGTTTTACAATTATGGTCCGCCATATTGGATCCGCTATTTTTAATTTTTCAATATTGACCCTGTATTTGAATTCAGTGACCCGCCCCCCCCCCCCCCCCCGTAGCATTCTTCAGTCAAATTTGTTTCCTTCTACAATTTCGGTCTGCCATCTTGGATCCGCCATTTTGAATTTTGTAATTTTGACCCCGGGTTTGAAGTCAGCGACCCAAAAAACCCTCTTGCAGAAAATTTTAGTCAAATAAGTTACTTTTTACAATTTTGGTCTGCCATATTGTATCCGCCATTTTGAATTTTTGAATCTTAACCTTGGATTTGTAATCAGCGAACTGAAAACCCACTTTGTAGCAAATTTTAGTCAAATTAGTTTCGTTTTACAATCTTAGTCTGCCATATGGGCTTCGCCATTTTGGATTTTGGCTTACAACGATTTACATGTCAGATTCAGATTGGGCATGCGAAAATCTATATGAAAACATGTATAGCATATAAAATGTAAAATGTAAGCGTTTTTTGTTTTTTGTTCAATTAGAAAAAAATATCCCTCTAGGTCATTCCGATCCAAAGTTCTACGATTTTGAGACAGAATTTCAAAACAGTTCCACTGTGGGCGTATCTGAAAAATTAAATATTTTGTTTTTGTTCTTAGGTAGGGCTGAAAAGTTACTTATAGCTGCCAAAGTAACTCCCGAAAAAGATGAGACCCGAAAAACTGTTTTCTATTCGCGCAAGGTCATTGTCTGTCAAAATAAGGAATGATAATAGATTTCTTATTACCAAAGGTTCGAATACCTGTTATTACGGGGTAATGCCGAGGAGGAAAGTGGGAATTGGAATGCCGAGAAGTGGTTCAACACAAGATACGGAATCGTTTTTAATAAAGGCATAGTGTTTATTGCCATTTACATAAGTGCAATGATTAACAGCCCGTGGCCATGTGCTGAGGATCTTGTAGTGATTGGGTAGAATGCCGTCTCCGGCTTCGGGACGCCTGTGTAGGTTTCGCCTGATTTTGGGTACGGCTCGGTGATCCTTTCGCGCAGGACCGGCGGGTCTCAGTTTGTCGTATCAATTCTATGTGTATATCAAGTTTCATCGTGCTGTCCATTATTCTCTTTTCAGGGTTTCTATTGTTTGCGTTAATTTCCAGTAGGTTTTTGATTTTTCGGTTGATATATTCCCAACCCCCTTGTACGTATGTTTGTCCATCATATTTTGGATTTGTGTAGTTTTGCCAGTACCTGAAGAGTCTGTCATTGGAAAAAGTTTCGTGTATCATGCAAATATGTCTAGATATGTTTTTGTAAAAAAATTGACATTTGAAGTTCTCTGAATCTGCCCTTGTGATATCTCGCAAAAGCTTGGTGTTTTCAGTGATTTACCTGTTCCATTTTTCCTTCATGCGATTCCCCTGTTCCTGTAACGTACATGAGAAAGAAATAAAAAATATCGCTCGGATCTGTGAGTGAGTAAGGTTGTTATTTTTGTTTTTCGCTAATTTCAATCTTCTAGTACAAGTATAAAAATCATTTTCTGATGTTGCATTTTTCGTCCTCTTCTAAGTTTCAGGTTTTTTCCTCTTTCTCGTCTTGTTTTCTTCGAATCTTCTTGCTTTGTATTTATAATGTCCGTTCCCATGATTGTCGGACCTCTTGATCCAGTTTTCCTCTTAATATTTGGTTTTCTTGCTCTGTATCTTGTTTTAGTTGTTTATCTGTACCACAAATTCCTCAGTCACATGCAGGCTGTTTTCGTAGGATTCCCTTTCAAACTCCAGTCTTAGTTTAATCATCTTTTCTTCGAGGCCGTAATCCTGCTGCTCGCTTTTTTTGTGTATTGCGTGGTGTGAGATGGTTGCCATCCTTGTGGCCTTTGAACGGGAAATAACATTCATCAAGTGCTTGTTCCATTTGTTCGTCCTTCTCCTGGTTCCAGTTATAGGTTGATGGAGTGATTTCGCCTCCCACCGTTCCTTTCACTACTGGTTCCGGGTTGTTTAATTGTGGTGGTTGTTGTATTTTTGCGCTGGTTTTATTTTCATGCTGTAACTTTTTGACGTGCCTGTGGAGATGGTAACGGATTTTGTGTCTCGGCACTCTAGAGCCTCTTAGTATTAGCCATTTGGCTGCTGGGCAGTTTTCAAGATGCTGGAATATGTCGCACTCGTTAAATACTCTCTGAAAGAATTAACAGCGTGCTGAACTCTAAATTTCCTGGAAGATAAAAAAATTCGTACTGTCCTTTTGTTCTCAAGATCTAGCCAGTCGGTTCTCAAGATTCTAATTGAGTTTTTTTTTGTTTCGAGTTTTCGAGACAGTTTGTATGATTAATGCTATAAAGACTTTGCCATTTTTGCTTTTGCTTGGGTTTAAATGTTTTAACCTAATTCCTACTATGTCAAACGCCTCTTTCTCATTATCAATATTTGCGTTCTGTAATTAAAAATTGTTTATGTTCCATTCGCCTATACTCGTTCCTTTATATTTTTTTTGAATTTATAAATTGTTCGAGATATTTTCGTTTTAATGATAAAAGCACCTTCATACAGGTCTTGAAGTTTACCTGCCTTTTTATCTGCTTTATTGGATAGTTTGGTTACTCCATTTGAGACCCAATTTCCTATTCTAAATTCTAATGGTCTCCTTCTTTAATTGTAACTGTTCGCTAGTATTTTGTCTACTCTATCTAAATTTTACCAAGCGCTTAATTTAAATTATTTCTCTTCTTTTATTATTCGTAACTTTCTTAGTATGTCAGGCCATTTATCGATGCTTTAGAACTCTATTTCGTTATTGTTTTCTAAATTTTTTCTCAGTGATTGAATCGGTTCTAATTCGCGGTCTTTTAAAACGCTGAGGTGAATTGTGTTAACGAATTTGTACTAGTATTATTTGCAAATTGTCGGTCGTCGATGCGTTCGTCCCAGGTGGAGTGACCGTTTACTCAATATGTTTAAATTATTTCTTGGACTGTTCTATTGTAACATTCGGTTGGGTTTGCTTGAGGATAATATTTTTGTGTTTTCATGTGTCTTATATTCTGTGCGACTATCGGTGTGGAGAATTTATAGGGTTCCACACCGCTTAACGACACGTTTACGGAATTCTGACTCTTATCTTAATTCCGTTAGCTTTTTCATCGCTATCATTTCTACCCATTTTGTAAAGGAATCTACTGAGACTACAATATATTGATGCTTCCTCTCGTAGGAAAATTTTAATGGGCCCAAGATATCTGCATCAATTATGCTCCATGGTTCTTCAACTAGTCTTCTTCCCATCAGCCCTATTTTTGGTTGGTTAGTCGGTTTTGGTTCCTGGAGAGAATTTACAATTTTTTACATAATTGATTATTTCCGAATACATCCCTGGCCAGAAGTCGTACTCAGAAATTCTCGTGTTGGCGTTGGCGTCCGCTTTAGGGATTACAATACTACAAGCTAATGCGAACGTGATAACTTTTGCTCACCTGATCCCGAATGAGCATCAGGGAACAAATTTGAGCTTGCTTTTCGATATATGACTTCGTAGTCATATTCCAGAAGTTCTAATGTCCATCTGGTCAATCGGCCAGTAAAGATTTTAGGTTATGGAGCCACTTCAACGGCAATATTTTGAATTGTCATCAAAATTTCGGAATACAATTATTATGTCGTCTAAATAACAAAAAACGTTTGGTTTCAAGTCTGGAGTGATGACTTTATCCAGCAGTCTCTGGAAACTGGCTGGAGCATTGGTTAAACCATTTGGCATCCTTTTAAATTGATAAATGCCTTTTCCAGGGACTGTGAAAGCTGTTATTGGTTTTCAGTTATCGTCTAATGTTATTTGTAAATAAGCTAATTCTATATCAATTTTAAAATTAATTTGACTGATCTTAAAGTGTCAAGAATTTCTGTCATAAGTGGTATTGGACACAGTTCTTTTTTTGCAATGTTATAAATTTTGGAAAGACTAGGCAAAATCTGTAATCTTTACGTGGTTTTTTGATCATCACTATCGGGAGAGACCAATCGGAACAGGAAGGCTCTATGATTTCTTGTTCTATTTTCAGTCCCAGTACCCGCCCTTCTAGTTTTCCTGGTTGTATGCATAATATGGGCATTCTTTTTTTAAAAGGCCCGTTAGGGGCCTTCCATAAACCACGTGGTTTGTTTAGGGGGCAGGGGGGTTCGACAAAAGGCCGCATTGGTCTACATGCGGAGAGGGGGTCCCGAGTTCGAGCCACTTGGTTTTACACTCAGGTGTTAACAAAAATGAAACGCATGGCCAGTAAATAGGAAAATGTTTACTGAATACAATAATAAGTCGAAAAGTATAATAATACAAAGTAAATCAATTTTAACTCAAATAGTTGATTTTTAAAAGAGAGAGATTAATTCTTTACCCCCCCCCCCCCCCCCCCCCCCCCAACAACCCCGGGGGGGAAATAGGGGGGGGGGGGGGGGGGGGGGGGGGGGTCAAAAAGTGGCCAAAATTGGGCCTCGTGGCTTATGGAACCCCCTTATGCCACAATGATAACAGTTTGAATCGTTTGTGTTTTCGATCGTTTTTGTATTTGAGTCTTGTTTTATGTTCAAGTTAGAACTTGATTTGTCCTGTGAGTCCCTGTTAGTATTCTCACCTGATTTTTTATTTTTATTTTCTCAATTATTTTCTCAGGAACATCGTTTTCAATTATGATTTCCTGAATTATTTTTAGCTTTTTCGGTAGGGAATTTGATCATTGGTTACTTTGAACTTAATTTAAGCCTAACGTCATTTGATTAAGCATTGGTAACATTTGATTGTACGGGTTGAATGGGTATCTTGGTCTACTGTTTTGGAATTCAGATTGATAATTTTGTTGAAATCTGGGTTGAAAATTTGAGTGGACACCAGGTGTGAATCTAAGTTTGAAGTTAGGTCTAAAATTTCGTTGATATTGATTTGAAAAAAGTAGAAATGGAATTCCAAATGGTAAAAATGGAAATAGATTTATATATATATATATATATAGTTTGTATATAAATAGTTTTCTACCCTGATTATTCCGATGTTGTTTTCCGTTTTGGTTAGCCTCTTCACTATTTTTATATCCATTGAATCTTCTTTAATATTATCCGAATTATTTTTATCCCATTACCGTTATTACGCTTTTGTTTGTTTTCATCATCAATTTTAGTTTCGGTTATTTGTAAAACTTGCCCTCGGATTTTTGATTTAGCTAGCTCAATTTTCCGTTTTTCTGTTGAGGTCTTCTAGTTCTTCCATAGTTTCGAAATAATTCCGTTTTATGTACATTTTGTATTCGATTTTAAGATTTTCATATGTCGTACGCATTTCCTATTCGCGACTTTCTCTTGGACATAATATTGTCAGCAACTTCCTAGTTTCTGTCAGGTATGAGTGAATGTCTTGAGATCGTTTTTGGTTACAAAATTTAATTTTCTGTCTTATTTCCTTTGAAAACCTTCTGTCAATACAATTGTTTTCAAAATCTTTATACAAATTTGATAATGTTCTCCATAAGTTTTTCTTAATTGAACACCAATCTTTACCGTCTTCAATTAATAACGCGTCCGAATTTTCCATGATGTCTCGATTCAACCGGTGTTTGGATCATGCCGAATGTAAAACACGTGGCTTGAATTGTTTGATTATTGCAATTATTTTCGAATTAATAAACGGTATCTGAATTATCTATATGGATTCTTGAACGTCTGTTTAACTTGTTATTCGTTGTTGAGAGCCTACGTGATCTATTTTGGTGTAAGTTATATCTGTCCTTTAATGTTTCACAGTCTTTTGAGTCTTGTAATGTTAAATTATTGATTCTCGTTCTACGACCGTTTTCAATGTTGTTGTGGAAAAGTTGACGGGGTTTGTGTAAATTTTCCTTTGAATTAAATTGTAGTGATTGTCTGTTACGGTATGCACTTTTATTTTTCCTGTAACTAAGTTCTATTACTTCTCTTCTATTTTCAAAAGAGCTATGAGCTGACGGGCCTAATCTCATTCCTAAATTGTTGCCCTCTATTTATTTCTATATTCTAATTGCATTGTTTCATTTGGTTCTTTTCTTACGTTATTCCTTTCGATTGACGCACATAGTATATGTACATCTTCGTGATTCCAAAACAATCTATAATCTATCGGTTCAAAGGTCCTGTTTGGGATTTGAGTGATGTCCTGAGTTGGGGGTTGGTAATCTGTAATTTGAGGTGGTTCGGTAGTTATTGATTGAGTCAGCCTGTCTCTGTCAAACCTAATGCTTCTTTCTTATTGGAATTTCTATATTTTTCCTACGAAACCTCTACCGCGACCTATCGACCTATTCATTCCTTCTGGGATGGTGCCTGTATTTTGGGCTGTTGTCAGGACCTTATTTCCAATAGTAGTTCTTTTTGTGACATTATTCAAATATATGTTTTGGGTTGGAAGTGGAGCGGCCCCTTCCAAATCTAAGCTATCATGAACGCTTTTCATGATTGCATGTTTTCGCAATGTAACTTTAATTTTCCCTGATCTCAATTTTGTTTATTTCAAAACTAAGTTAGTATTTGTGCGGAAAGGATGCCCTATGTATTAGTCCAATGTGGGTTTCTAATTTAAAATTCTGATTTTGCTCGAGAAATTTTAATTGGTTACTTAGTAGTTAGAGAGTATGAAAAAATGTTTTTTTTTTCGCTCTCCGACTCTCTGTTTTGAAAATACGTCGCGTGAACTTGGCGCGACTCGCGGGTATTATTCGTTGTATGTGCGAACTTGCACGTTTGAGCGGCTCGTAACGTTCGGCTCTGAAACTATACAATGAGAGTCAAAACTCGCTATGTTTCTCTTTTCGGGTTTCCTTTTTTCTTTTAGTAATTTCCTATTGATTTTTTATTAAAATGATTTCAAAAATAAGTTTCAGGTTCCCCAAAAAACACTTAATAATCTTTTCAAATTTTGCTTTATTTCAGAAACCGATTCTAGGCTTATTCCCTTTATCTTGGCTCAACTTAGTTTTCACTTTTCCAGGAAAGAAATTTTTATTTTTATTTTCATTCATGGTTCTATATTCACGCAAAATGAATAAAATAAACTTAATCATACATTGAACATCCAAATAATGTAGATATGGCATTAAGGATTGTTATCGGCTTATAGTTAGTGACATCAGATTTGTCACCCCCTTTATGGATGGGAACAATTATTCCCTTTTTCCAGGCATACGGGAAGTAACCGAGTTCCAGGAAGGAGATGAAAATTAAGAAAAGAGGGTCAGTAAGTGACGAGCAACAAGACTTCAGAAGAGAGGGAGGGATGACATCGATACCCGCTCCCTTATTCTGTTTGAGATTACGTTGTTTAGCCCTGATTTCGTCTCTGGAAATATAAACAATGTTCAGATCGACTTCATCGTGACGAGAGTGAATGTGGGCACAGTTTTTAGTAGGATTGTAAACTGATTTAGAATGTATAGCAAATAATTCGGCGATCTGCGGACAAGAGACTGCTCTTTAGTTATCAAGAAACATTTCAGCTGGCATCGAAGAGTTATTTCTAGTTTCGTTAACATAGTTGCAAAAATATTTCGAGTTGGCTATGATATTTCTCTCAGTTCTGAGTATGTACTACTCATTATAGCAACGCTCCGATAAAAAATTATATGTCGCCCTCAAGACTGAGAATGTCTCATAGTCAGTCTGACCTCTCGTTCTCTTGTATACTAAGTGCGCAATCTTCTTGGCAATTACAAGATCTTTAAGCTCATATGAAAACCAGGGAGGGTAGATTGAGGTATGACAATAATACTTTGGGACATAATCTTCTATCGCAGTGTACAAGTGAATGTATAAAAAAACAACCATATCATCGATAATTTCCTTCTTATTAAAGTTGAGACAATTACTGTTAGAAATGGTTATCGAATTAGAGAGACTATATTTCCAGTCAACCTTCTCTAAATACGAGTTGATAAATGCGAAGTTGGCTTTTTTGAAGTTATAGGCTACAATGTTATGTGCCAGTTCACTGGGTGTACTAGGAGCAAATACATCGTAAATTATTGGTGGATGATAGGGATCACAAGGTAGCAAAGGATCCGGTGCCAGAAAGGACAAGCAATAATTATAATTGGATATGATAAGGTCGAGCAATGAGCCGAATTTATTTAATGTGGAGTTTTTTTGATAAAAATTTAAAAAGTATATTGTATCTAACATGTTTTGAGCGATTGCATTTTGACAAGAAGAGCAATCAGTATTAATCGAAAAGTGGGTATCCTGATTATTGAGTGTGGCACTGTTATTCCAGCAAATGAAAGGCATGTTAAAGTCTCCAAAAATGTGAATTGAGTGGCTCGGGAATACATTCAAAACCTCTTCAAGCATATCACAAAAGTCAGTATATTTAGTAATATCAGAGCGAGGAGGATAGTAAACGGCGCAAAAAATGTGAGAAAAGTTGCACACGCTAACACGAACAAATACAGTTTGAAATGAGTTGATGTTACAAGGGGTGTATACACTATGAAATTGATTGTTAACAGCAATAAGAATACCACCACCTCCCTCATAGCTGCTTGTTAGAGAATTTCGATCGACTCTGTACAAAGTGAAATTATTCAAACCTAATTCAGAGTTATTAATGCCGATATGCAACCAGGTTTCGGAAAGAAAAATTAAATCTGCTGTGCAAGCCGGTATTACCTTTCTTAGTTCGAGTAACTTTGTGTGGATGCCCCGCACGTTCTGGTAGTAGACTTCAAGCAGGCTACAGAGAGATGCGAGAGTATTAGTATCAGTAGAAAACGCTTAAGGTGGTGTAAGAGCCTCACCGACACTATTACATATGTGTGCTTGATTACTAGAAGAGACTATGGTAGGAGAGCAGTCTGAAAAATCACAGGAAGGAACTCTCAGGCCTTTTTCGACCGTACATTCATCAACACTGGGACATTGTCTCTGAACACGAGCTTAAGGTCCACTTCTCCTGCCTCCTGTCGCATCTTCAGTGTCTGTTTCAGCTGCTGAATCTGTTGAAGCTGCATCTTAATTCTCTCTTGGGCCATACAGATGTTGAGATTCTTCTCCGTTGATGCACTCGTTGTCCTTTTCTCTTTTTCTGTATTCTTCGTTGCAACAAGGAACGAGTGCAAGAGAGCCTGCGCCGCACGCTGATCCTGGCATCAGATTTTTACCGGTCGAGGTTTGAGCAAATCATGAGACAAAGTGCCAGGCCGGAATGCATCGAACGTTGGCAACGAACCTGGGGATAGGACGCTTTCCAGGAACCGTTGTACTTGAGGAGTTATTGGGTTGGGTTCAGGGGTGGAGCCACCAGGAGAATGGTTGGTCTGACTATGTTCTGTTAACACGAAAAGGATCAAGTTGCGTCTTCTAGCCTTGCGACGCTCCATTTCGTCAAGCACAGAATGATTATTTAAATCAAAAGATTGAAGCGCACCTTCTGTGTTCTGAATCCGGGCAGTACAACTGTCGAGCGCTATTTCTTTTTTAGTAACTCTTTCCGGAAGCCCATCGAGCTTCTCTTCTATGGATTTAACAGAGTCAAGCACTTTCTGGTTGTCCTCTGATAACTTCGTTCGAAGTGTAGTTTGGAGTGTTCCGATGGCAGATTGAATAATCCTGTTGATGTCTTCCAGGTCGAGAGCCCGAATTGGGAATGGTTGTCGAGAACCACAGCAACAGGAGTAAGCACCGGTAGGCAAGGTAGCACAACAACTTTAGATGCGCAACCCCTGCAGATTTTCTCCGCAGAGTGAGTAATCTTAGACGTGTTTTTGTTCGAGGCCATAGTGGTATAACTATGTTCAGGTCTAGAGATACGTGGGCAGGAGCGATGTTACGTGTGCTTTGAAGCTAGGAGCACGATAAATGTTCAAAAACTGAAAATAGTCAGTAATAATAAAATTCACGAAATATTAGATATTTTCAACTATTAAAAGCTCAAAAATGAATATTTCTGATCCGGGTAAGCAGTGAAAAACGCATGTTGTTTTCACATGGTTAGTATAGGCACAATGGACAAATGTCTTGTGTTCACGTATTCATGTTAAAGTGAAAGAGAATCGTAAAATTCACAAAATATTAGACATTTTGATCTATGACAAGCTCAAAAACTGTTTATTTCTGATCCATACAAGCGGTCAAAGATGCATGTGGTAACCACATACAGGGGAAGAAATAGCCATTTTTAAACATGCAATAGTGAAAAATATCTACGATTTTGTCAATTTCATGATTATCTGTCACTTTACTTAACATGAACGCGCGAACATAGGACATTTTTTTATTTAATCTATGATAAACAGGTGGATATAATATATATAGTTAAAAGTTTGTTATAAGGACAACCGCAGGATTTCGCCGGGAGCGGGTGCTAATCTAAAAAAATTGCACCCGCTCCCAGCGAAATCGCGGTAAAATTTCAGCTGTAACCACGTCTCACGACCGTGAGATGGGTGGTTACAGTCTGCGCGAACTCAATGCGATGATCCGGCGACAAGTCTCGTGCACCCCGAGGACACGCAGCGACCCAAGGACGACCGCCTTCTGCATTCTCCCTGCAAGTATCTCAGCATTTTGTTGACACGCAGGGATGCTTTTCAGGCTATTAACAAGTGAAACCTTGGCACCTCCAAGAGCGCCAATGATCAGGACGATTAGCTTAACAGAATATTCCGGGTATAACCGTCGCAACTCCCTCATAAGGTCTTTATACCTTTCTTTCTTTTCTTTCTCCTTCGCTGTGACGTTTTTGTCCGCTGGTGCCGAAAATTCGATAACGAACATGGTTCGTTTCTCGAAGTCAAGAAGAACCATGTCAGCCCTCGAGTGCGCAACAGAAACAATTGTCGAGAATATGAAGTTCCAATATATGCGGCACTTCTCATTCTCGACAATTGACTCTATTTCTCTAGGGGCGTTCAGCGGAGAGGTATTTGGGCTAATGCCGTAAGAGTGACAGAGATGGTAATAAAGCACTCTCAGTGCCGCATTGTGCCTTTGGATGTAGGTTGTTCCTGCATGAGCTGGACAACTAAATAGTATGTGTCCTAGATGCTCGGGGTGTTCGTGACACGCTCTGCAGCTATCATCGGCAATATCTTGGCTCAAAATGTGGCGACGGTAAGCTAGAGTTGAAATGACACCATCTTGACATGCGAAAATGAAGCCCTCTGTGCCCGACTTCAATCCGGGTGATCTAAGGAAAGCAAACGTCAGCTCATACGACATCGACTGATCTTCCACATTTTTGTGGAAGATGCCGTGCATCTTCTTGTCGAGGAGCTCTTCGCGGAAGTTTTTCTCCTGTGCTTTCTTAATCCGGGCCTTCAGGAGTGAGTATTCAAGATGGATAAGATTTGATGCATTTCGCTCACCCCTGATATTGAAGTCAAGGCCGAGTGTTTCAGCAGCCTCTTCTGCTGCTTTGTAAAGAAACGCCACTTTGCCTACTTCTTCGTGTTTTCTGACCATTTTAAGAAGAGGATCTTGTCCATTTGCGACAATATGTGCTGTACCCAGAATAATCCTGTTGTGAAGACATCCAAGATTCAGTATTCCACGACCACCTTGACGGCGTGAGATGTAAAGTCGTGGAACAGAAGACTTAAGGTGCATGCTTTTGTTCATGTGCATGACCTTTCGGGACCCGATATCGAGGGATCTCAGCTCGTCCTTCGTCCATGGAACTACTCCAAATGAATAGAGTACTACTGGGACGGCAAGCATGTTCGTTGCAGATACTTTGTTCCTCGCCGACAGTTCGGAAGACCATATCTGTCGGAGGAGACGTTTGTATCTGCATCGGAGAGTATCCTTTATAGATGTTACGTCCTGAATGCGGCTTTGTGGCACGCCCAGGTATGTATAGGTCTCTCCAGCGCAAAGGTGTCGTATAGCGCTTCTGTCAACGAGTTCAGGATCTTCGGGGATGCCGTTAAGTTTTCCTTTCTTCAAATTAACCTTGGCGCATTTCTCTAACCCGAACTCCATTCCAATCTCTTGAGTGTACTCTGTGACAATTTTTAGAGCTAGATGTAGTTTCTCTTGATTTCTAGTATAGAGCTTAAGATCATTCATGTAAAATATATGAGTTACCTTATGCTTTCGATTTCCAGGTTAGCCGCAGAGGTACCCTTCGGAATGGCGAAGTGCGAGAGATAGTGGCAATAATGTGAGGCAAAAGAGGAGAGGGCTCATGGTATCGCCCTGAAACACACCTCTCTGAAAGGTGATACTGTTAGTGATCACACGATATTTTTCAGATAAGATGATAAATCTGGTTTTCCAAAGCGGCATTAATCTCTCTATGCATCTCACGATGTGTGGATGAACCTTCAAGCTTTCCAACAGACAGATGATAAGTCTATGGGAGGTTGAATCAAAAGCTTTTCGGTAATCTATCCAGGCCATCGATAGAGATCGTTGATAGGATGCTGCATCTTCACTGACACATCTATCGATGAGCAGGTTCTCCCGATATCCTGCTACGCCTTTCTTCGAGCCACGTTGTTCATACATCTCTCGCCACACAGGTTCAATTGTCCGAAGAATCCTATCATTTAGGATGGCTGTGAAGATCTTATACAGTGTGTTCAGACAAGTTATTGGCCTGTAATTCTTAGGGTCAGCTAAGTTGCCCGTCTTAGGCAGGAGCACTGTGCGCCCTTCTACCAACCACTCCGGAATAGGCTCTTTAGATATGAGGTGAAAATTCGGGCCAGATGCTGGTGGGTAGAAGGAAACTTCTTCCACCAGAAGGTCTTGATACCATCTGGTCCCGAAGCGGGAAGTTCTTCATGCCTCTTAATACATTTTTCACCTACTCGGTAGTGATAGGTTGGCATTCTTCCTCAGGTGTTATGAGGGCATTGCACAGCTCCTTGAAGCTATTTATGTTCTTTGAGTCTTCTTGAAGTGGATGCTGGACCTCGTAGACTTCTCTCCAAAATGCTTCGACCTCCTCTGGTTTGGGCGGATGGTCGACAGTAATTGGAGGGTCTTGGAAGAGTTTAGATGGATCAGATGAAAATTGTTGATTTTCTCTGACCCACCTCTCTCTCCGCTTTAGACTTCTCCTAGCGTTAGATAGTATTCGTATTCTGTCAACAATATGCTATCTGATGGTCATTAGCTTTGATTTGTTGATTGTGTGATGGCGGATCCGCAGTTCGCGCGCGAACCGTCGAACCTTGGCAGTGAAATTCCTGCCAGATGTTATGTAGTCAATCACACACTGAATGCGGGACGCGTACTGTCTAGCCCAGCTTATCTTTGTGCTGAGTTGATGCATTCTTCTTTTGGTCTTAGGATCAACCGTTGGTTTTGTTTTACGGCTTGCATTTGCCAAAGTTCTCGCTGCATTGTACACACCACAACTGATAGTCCAGAGGTCGGATTCTTCGGAAAAATCTCCACGAAGTTCATCATCCAATTCAGTGAGATCTTTGGGCTTGGGAGAAACCTGAATGTTGATGTTTCTCCGGGTCCTGAAGCATCGTTCTTCCGCTATTGGATGCCTGTTTGCGGTTGGTCTCAGTGTCGCCTCTCTTTCTCTGTTACCGGCTTGTTCTGGATGCGGTTGAGTAGGCACTCCGCTTATATAACCTCTTTTCCGGAGGTTCTCGGCATGGTTTCGCAGACGTTGTTGCGAAAAGTCTGAGAGCTCTGGGTGTTTCTCGCACCACAGAGCATGCAGTCGTGCCATGTAACCTTCTCGTTCTGGGACAATACTGGCATCGTAGTACTCCTGCAGGCCGTCATTGAGTTGATCCGTCCACTTAAAAGTAACAAGATTCCGACGGTCAATAGCATTGACTCCGTCTTGATTGGCTCCCCCAACTGTAGGGTAGTCAGCATTGTTGTCCGACCCATTGTCGGAAGCCCTGCGCGTTCGATTGTTTTGAACCGCACTTACTACAATTATGTTTGGTGTTGTCTTTGTTGTTCCCACGAGCAGCTAGGGAAAGGGTTCGTCCATCAATATATATATATATATATATATATATATATATACAATGGCTCATCCGGATAAAAAATAACAATTTTTGTACTTTTAATAGTTAAAAATATATAATATTTCGTGATTTTCAAGATTATCAATATGAGTTTAAGATGAACGCGTGAACACAGAACATTTTGCCATTGGGTCCATGCTAAGGAGGTATATGTATACGGATACAACATGCCTTTTTTACGTCATGTTTGGGTTAGAAATAGCTATTTTTTATCCTTTGGCGATGAGAACTATATTATCCAATATTTTGACATATCATTTTTAATATTTGACCTTGCGCGAAACGATGACATTTTTTCAGCAATCATATTCTTCAGGAGTTATTTTGGCACCTAGCAGAAACTTTTTAGCCCTGCCCAAAATTCAAAGCAAAAAAATGAAATTGTTTCGGCACGCCCTATTGTTCAGTCACTCGTCTTCACGTCCGAATGAGATTCATTCATGAGATACACTGTTGTTGTGAATGACCATTTGTTAAATCATGTTTTTTGCGTTCTTTTGGGATTCTATGGACCTTCTATTTTTTTACTGTTATCATCACTTATTCCTCGTAATATAAATTTTAAATTGAGTGCCTCTTTTCATAAGAAAACCTTTCTTCTAATTTACAATTTTTCTCATCTTATATCAATTATTATTCATTTTGTTCATATGTTTCTTCTACTTTCTTTCTTGGGTTTTTGACAGATCTCATGAATGATTTTTCAACTGGTGTAAGTCCAAACAGTGACCGAATGGTTTCAAAAAGAATTATCGCATATTCTCTTCAGACCTTCATTTCCAAAACTTGCTTCACTACTTTGTAGTAATTTCCTAAAAATATTACATATTAGAAGAAAATTACTAGAATTTTACGAAAACATTACTAGATTTATCGGAGGTTGGAATGGCGGCTTGCAAATCTGGCTTCGTTATACAACCGGGAATCAAGAAATGTACGAGCATATCTTAAGGGCAAGTGAGGGATGTTTTGGAGACGGGATGAATTTTAGATCAATCTTGAATTAACAGGTCACACAAAAATACACTAACTGCGTGATAAATACATGGGAATATTCATACTCTTTACTCCAATTATATCCACTAAGCAAAGCTCTCCACGAAGGTCCAAGAATATAGAAGATCATTAGTTTCAGACGTATATCATTCCACTGACAATCTAAGTCACAAATTTCTTGTAAACAATTTTTCTCCATACTTTCCTGTTCTGGCAAACAACTCTGACTTCCTTTATCTCCATAAATCTTTTCATGCAAGTTCTTGTGTTTCTATGGCTCTTCATATATTGTCGCTGCAGAGTTTCATTCACTCATTCCCACTATTCCTTCCTTGGCCTGCCTCTGAATACAACGTCATTCCCTCTACTTAGATGAACTTGCTTCGTCAAACCTTCTCCACATATTCTCTCAACATGATCAAACCATCTTAACAAGTTTCTTTTAATCTTTCACATTTCATTACTAACTCTTTGCATTAGCGTTTTACCACAATGAACGTAAAATTCCCTATTTTGGGTAGGAAAATTCAATTTATCATACAATTGAGAATTTTTCCATTATTGAGGGGAGAAAATCGTTATTGAAGAGAACATTCCGATTATGTATAGCTATTTTCTTAGACACTCACGAATGAAGAAGCGCTATGAAATTTGGAAATAGAATGGAAATTTTCACTGATAATATATTACACTGCATACAAGTATCAATGAAACGATCTGTGTCTACTTGAAGGGGCCGGAGCTGTAATTTTGTATGGATGTTTTGGATCGGGACCACTCAGGACATTTCGGGATATGCGGGAGAGTCAAATGGGGCATTATTTCTCAAATGCTCCAACTTTAAAAGTCATTTTCTTCGATTTTATTTAAATTCTGGGAATATATTCACCTACGTTGCCCACCGTCACCACGTGGAGGTGCCCTGGTTACAGGCACAAGCGAAAAATGCTAAAAAGGTTGGCGATACTGGCTGAGTCGCTCCCCATTGAAAAACTCTGTATGGAATCCCTTGACTGTTCCTGTACGTGTTCCTTTGATAGACCTAGGACCAGATCTAGTACAACAAACGTTACAGGTTCAGCATAAGAAATTGAGACATTTAAAATAATAAATTTAAGGATGTGAAGGAACATAGATAAATATCTTTAATACATTGCCTCTCTTTATATCCTTGCAGATTCAGCTCACTAGCGAGAGAGCAACGTCGTAGCGCACCCTGGTGGATTAGTTTCTATAGGGTTCCTGTACAGGATTCGGTACGAAATCCTCTACAAAATCCTGTACAGGAACCCTAGTGAAACTAATCCGCCAGGGTGCTCCAGGGCTTAGCTCTCTCGCTATTGAGTTGGATCTTCAAGGTTATAGAAAAGGCAAGGTATTACAGATGATTACTATCCATGTTCCTTCACATCATCAAATTAATGACAATACAATTTTTCCGATACGGAGAAAACCGTGCTAGATTCTTTACAAGATCCCCTACATGTTCATTCGTGGCCAGTTAGGACGTGTACACGTTCCCGTAAGGGTGTCATCGTTTCCTGCATGTCCCTGTACATGTTTGTGCACAGGTTTGTGTCTCAATTTCTCATGCTGAACATGTAACGTTTCTTGTAAGAGATCTGGGCATAGTTCTGGCAAAGGAACACGTACAGGAACAGTCACGGAATCCCGTGCAGGGTTTTTAAACAGGGCTGGTTAAACGGCCTTCATGCCGGCATGGCAGGCACAAGAAGCAAGTGTTTCACGATGCAGGGTTTAGGATCGAAAAGCATAAGATTTAATATGCCTCATTCCCAGAATAGAAAATACTAATTTTTCCAAATTTTTTAAGGTTAGGGTGAAATGCTGTCGTGTGAGGTAAATTCTGACATCGGATTCGGATCTAGCGCGTCAAAACCCATACGAAAAAATATATCGCGTCCCCAGATCACGACACTTTTTTTGTGAGGCTGTGTTATTATTATATATGAAGGGTAGCAATGCAAAAGGAGTCAAGCGCCATTTTTCACTTTTTTCAGGAGAGACTAAAAAAATGTTGTAAATTCAGCAGGACCATTGAAGAAAGAAACAAGAAAGTACTTTCGAGATACTTTGATGCTCTATCGAACTAAAAAAAGTTTGCTCACAAAAAGCTATCCGTTTCGAGAAAATGAATGAAACCGGTCAAGTTTCGAGGTTAGATTTTGGGTCCGTATCGACTTTTAACATCTTCCAACATTAATTGTGGAGTCAATTTGCAGTTTAAGAAAAAATTAAAAATTTCATTTCTAGCTATTGAATGGACGAATTGATTTCCAAAAAGTTTGGTTTAAAAAAATCATGCAGTTTCGCGAAATTTGAAAATCCAATTATGACTTCGAAATTGTGTAAAGCTGACATTTCAACTTCAAATGACGATAGCAGTAATAATTTTGCATATTTCCAAAAAATGAGGAATTCCGTTCTAGGTTATTTAGTGCTGGTCGGAAGGGTCTCAATAGCAATTAAAAATAATTAGCTAGTGTCGAGAAAAATGAAATTTTATTTTTTCCTTTGTGGTTAGAAAAGCTTTTCGGACTGTGAACACAAACACACAAGCGAAACACATGCATCCGTTCGTCTGCTACGATCGTGATTTCTCGATACTGCCCAGCCGCGACGATCGATCGGGATCAAGTACACATTGGCGCTTGACCCCTCCAGCTGTTCTTTTTATAGTGGGAATTTTGAAAAACGATGCCCCAAAAAATTCCTTTGGCAGGCATGTGTTATAGAATTTATCTGATTTTTTGAGCTAATAAACCCGATTTTGAACATTTGGCGCTTGAATCCTTTTTCACTTCTACCCTTCATATAAGAAAATTGACGTTTGCAAATTTTTAATTTTTGTCACAGAGCAACAATATGTGAACAAATAAAGTGACGAAATCGACTTTGTGAATTTTTATCTCAAGAAAAAATACAGAAAGAAACGCACTAATAACTGGAATTATTGTATTTACACTCTTAGAACAGAAATATTGCTAATAATATTTAACATGATCGTTATAAACAATTTTGATAAACGAGTTCTCAATAAATGGGTTTTTCTCATGACTAAACTGATTTTTCTGACCAAAAGTGATTCACAATTGTCTTCGAAGGCATTTATATACTTCGTGCTTCATAACGCATAAATAATGTTGATTTTTAATAACAATTTATTCAAACAAATGTCCCAAATGGCCGTTTCCTCGTAAAATTTTTTTTTTCTTCAACTGTTATTGGAATTATATTTCTTGCGCTTATTAACCAACGAAATTGTTTAAAAAATAATTTATGTGATTCTTAACGTTTGGTTATATAGAAAAAGGCTATTTCTTGCTACGAGACTCGTCTACAATTTATTATCATTGGTGATGATCAATAAATAAATAATCAAGTCAGTAAATGTCAATTTTTATAACGTTTAATTAAAACTTCATTATATGCTTTATGAAAAGGAACACTTGCCGAAAAGATTTTGTTCTTCATCATATTTTAGGAGAAGAATACAGTAAATGTTAACTTATGCTCGTTTTTTGTTATAAATTATGACTTATGAAAAATCTCAGCGGCTAGCCTAAAGCATCAATTTTTCATGTAAAAAAACACTAGTAAGAATTTGTTCATGAAAATTGTTTATAATGGTGTGGTTAAGTATTTTGAGAATAATTTTTGTTCTATAAGTGCGGATGTGACAATTCAAACTGATTTTGAGTTTATTTCTGCAACTTTTCTCAAGTTAAAAATTCGCAATGCTGAAATTGCCAATTTCGTCACTTTCTTTGGTCATAGACTGTTGCTTTATGACAAGAATTGAAAAATTGCAAACGAAAATTTTCTTAAAAGTTTAATGCTAAGTATGTCTAAGAAAATATTTCAAAATGTATTAAGAAATACGACCTGTGGGCGATTATGAACAGTAAATTCCTATTTCAGACCACTGGAGAGGTTGCCGCAGCACGCGGCGCGCGACGCTAAACAATATTATGACCCTAATACCCGCACCAGAACTTTCGACTTACACGTTTGTTCAGAATAATCTAAATTGGTATTTACTTAATTGGTGACGTCAGTGCCAAGTAATGTGGCATTTAGTCATCTGGAGAACTATGTAATGCCATTCGCATCTCCAATCTATCCCTTCTCCCTGAAACTGTGCACCGCAACTTAGATTCTTTTGAACGTACGTGGTCGCTAGTTTCGGTGCGGTGATTGGGGAACGCATGATTGGCGACGCTCGCTACGTTCGCGTAGCAAACTTCATGCTCGTTGGTAATCAACGCTGTATCCCGCTTGTTGTACAATCGACTATTCCCTAATACCAATACCTCTTTGGAAAACTAGATTTACTATTACATCTAGAAATTATCGTCTGACAACGAACAACGTCGCCTTCCAGAGAGGCGTCTTTCAAGATGATACTTTGAACCCTTTGCTTTTTTGCATCAAACTTCTGCCTTTATCTCTCGCACTACGAAATTCTCCTGGATTCCTCTGTGGCGACACTAATCAGCGCGAGCATAAGGTCACTCATGTATAACATGACTAACATGCTTGCCGTCTCGGTTCTAATCTACTCGTTTGGGGTGATCAATTTGTCAGTTCCGCGATTATACATTTCACGCCGTAAAGTTGGACGCGGACTTTTGAATCTCCAGTGTCTTCATAACCGAATTCTTCTAAGAACAGCTTACATCGTTGCGAATGTCAGAGATCCTCTCCTAAAGATGGTCAGGTACCACGAGATGATTGGCGAAGGAGCGTTCCTTTACAAAGCCGCGGAGCAAGCGGCCGAGACACTTGGCCTGAATTTTAACATCAGAAGTGAGGAAAGTGCATTACTTCATCTAGATGCTTCACGTCTAAAATCCGAAGTAAAGAAAGCAGAGGTTAGAAAATTTCAACAACAGCTACTTGACAAGCATATGCACGGAAACATTCACAGAAATGTAGAAAAACAGTCCTTGTCGAAGGAGAAAACTTTTGCTTCTCTCAAATCATCAGGACTCAATTTAGGTACAGAGGGTTTTATTTTCGCATGCCAAGTCGGTGCCATTTCCACCTTAGTATACCTTAACCGCATTTTATGTCAAGGAGTTTCCAGTGATAGGTGCAGAGCGTGTCAAGCACACGCCGAGTACCTAGAACACATACTATCGGGGTATCCGACCCACGCAGGAACGACGTATATCTATAGACATAATGCGGCCCAAAGAGTACTTTATCACCATCTTTGTCGCTCTTACGGTGTTGGTCGCGACCCTGTCCTGCCGAACGCTCCAAGCGATATAGAGTCAATTGTTCGAAACGAGAAGTGCCAAATTTTCCGGAACTACGATTTTCGGGCAGCAGTCTCCATTGCGCACTCGAGGCCTGACATTGTTCTCCAAGACTTCGAGAAACGAACTATATTCTTTATCGAATTCTCGGCTTCGTCCGAATACAGCATTACTGCAAAGGAGAAAGAAAAAGAGGAGAGGTATCAGGACCTTGAAAGAGAGCTGCAACGACTGTACCCAAAATATTCGGTGCGAGTAATTGTCCTTGTAATTTTTACTGGTTCGTAACCTAAAAGCCATACCCGCGTGCCAAAAATATGCCAAGGCACTTGCGAGATGGAAGCACAAAAGCTGTCATCCTTGGGTCGTTTCGTGTCCTCAATACACACGAGGGTTTCGCCGGCCTGTCGTTGTGATTCCGTCGTACCCTGTGGCCACCCATCTCATGGTTGTGAGGCGTGGCGATAAGTGTAATTTACCGCGGTACTACGGGAGGCTACTGAATGTTCAAATTAATATTTTTATTTCAACTTTCTTAAACTTTAATTAATTATTATGGTAGATTTTTCTCTTTATAACGTATATTATGTTACCTTAAAAAAAACTTGTGTAGTTTATTGTTAGAAACAATATTTTCAAGAGAAATTAGGGATGGAGTAAAAATATTTCGTTCAATTGATCCTTCGAACCCACAGTACTAATGTTTTTATTTTCCACATTTACCAAAATCGTTAGGAAATTGTCTCAGAATTATTTTCTTTGAAATTTCCTAAGCACTCGAAAATTCACCGACATCGTTATGGAATTAGCCTGAAGCGTCTTTGTGAGAAAATTATTCAAATAACTAAACAAATTTACCAATTCTCTCACGGAACTTTCCTATAGTTATTTTGGGAGAAATTCCCAAAATACATGAAATATTTTCTGAAATCCTAAGGAAACTTGTCTGAGATTATTTTCGTGAAAATTCCAAAAATAAACTGCAAATTGACTGAACTTGAAAGGACATTTTTTCGACATTATTCCTGAAAAAATTACCGAGTTTATTGAATAATTCCGCATCCGGAACATTTCCGGAAACTTTACCCAAAACTTTTGTATAGTGTATCTCATTTTTATTGAGTAAAAAACGCTACTGATTTTATTTGATTTCCCATTTCTTACATATTACAATTTAGATAGTAGAGCAGTATATTTGTAGTTTAGGAATGGTTCTTTAAGATTTGAATAAGTGTATTGATGATTCTAGTCATAAATAGTAGAGGTTGAAGGCTGGCTAATGAACTTGACCTCTTCGTTTTTATCACAAAAGCGCGTACCAAAGGAAATTATGAGTCTAAAAAATGGAAGAATTGATGAAAACTGGATAGTTCGAAATTCATATGAATCTAATACCTGATGTCTTGAACGATGACAATGTAAAAATTCAAATTTCACGGCCAAACTATGGGAAAAATTAAGAAATGGATCATTCGGATGGGTGACCACTAGCGACGTACGGCCAGGTTATGAATTTGCTGCGTTTCAACTAATGTCCAGCGGGAGGTTTGACGTTGAGGATGATTTTTTGCACTTGATGGGTATGATAAAATGTCTGCCTTCAAACTAGAGTGTCGAAAAACCCGCTGAATACAGAAGGTAGTTTTCTGCCGTTTTTCTCTCCCCGGGCCAGACATTCAGGCAAATGCGAGCACTCTAAATAAGATTGAATACAGTAGCGGGTTATTACTAGATGAAATTTAATCCATACAGTGATTTAAAGCTGAAGGACTTAAATGATACTTTAGCAGAGGGTGTGACCTGTGTATAGACCTCAGTTTCATAGGGGTTTCAAAATAAAAAGCATACTGCAATAGGTTTGTGAATAATATTTATATTATATTATATTATATATTCATTATAATATTTATAATATTTTCAATAATACAATACGAGTTGGGTTGTCGAGAAAGCAGAAGACGAAACATGTAATGAAGAAGCAAATGCCAGAAGGTGAAGAATAGTACAAATATGGAAGATTTTTGGGGGGCAATGGGAGAATTTAGACCAAAACCGCGATTTAGAGTAAATTGGAATTAAAATGTCAGTAGAAGAAGCATTTCATAGGACTTCTGAAAGACGAGGGTATTGAATAAAAAATCTAGGAACTCAGGAGGGACAAGAGCGAAGGGAAAAAACAGCCATAGCACGTGAGAAAACAGGGGGTGGCAGGAGGAGAGAAAATCAGGTAGCAGGAGGAAGTGAATAGGTGAATATCATCTGCCGTAGTAGCGCAAGTAGAACATAGACTAAGGAAAGGGAAAGCAGCAGGCGAAGACAGCTTCGCCCTAAAATTTATAAAATTAATATCTAAAATTTGGGCCTTAATGGTATACCGAGTACTAAATGGGTTCTGCATGGGAGGAAAATGGGCTCGTGACTGGGAAAAAGCGTAGAGATTTCCTATACATAAGTGGGAGGATTGAAATGAAACAGAAAATTATAAAGGGGTTGCACTTCTGGACGCCGGGCACAAAATCCTAATAGCAATCTTGAAAAAAGGCTCAGAGGATGGCTAGAAAAGAAAGGGATGTACGATGAAAACAGGCAGGCTTAAGGAGGAAAAGTTCTACTCGGGATCATGCGTGGGTTCTCAATTAGTTGACAAACAACAAATTGCAGTCGAAGGGCGGTAAGCTTTACACCACGCTTGTGAATCTCAAGAAGGCATTCGATGCAATCGAGAGAGGGATACTAACAGAGAAATTTAAAAAAATAGGGATGAAAGTTAGAATGATAGATATCGTGAAAAAAGTTATGAAGCAGGACACTAAATGAGGATATTACAAGTAAGGGGAACACGAACTTATTCTCCACAAACAGGGGCGGAGGGCAAGGGCGTCCACTCAGTCCGACCTTGTTCAATATGTTCATATGAGGTATGGACGAGGCTTGGGAAAAAAGAAATGTAGGAGTGACAGTGATAGGAGACGACATGTGAATTTGCAGTCGATGTAGCTTTGATGGCAGACCAAGGAGATGATTTTCAGGAAACGGGGAGGAAGACACAAGGAGAGAGTTTGAAAAATAGAAGGTGAAGAATCATAGGTAGTAAATAGCTGCAAGTATTTGGGATATTGGTTTTCGACGGGAGGAACTTGTACAAAGCCTACCGAGAAAATAGCAGGGAAAGCGAGAATTGCCGTGAATGCAGAATGGGGTGTTTCAAAAAGAGCGGGAATCAATTGGTTGGGTGTAAGATTGCAACTTATGGGTACGTTAGTGAAAGCAGGAGTTTATAGCGTAGAAATTTTGGGCTGAGCCAGGAGAGAATCAATACAGAAAATGCAACGAAGGTCCGTTAAAATGGCAATGAAGGTTGATAGCATAACTACAGGCTAGATATGGAGAATGGAGGCAGAAAGACAGAGCTTAAAGATCGAGGCTAGGGCGTAGGCAGGCTAGTACCTCATGAGAATGTGTGTAAGGGATAATGAGAGATAGGCAAAAATCTGTTTGAGGAAAGAGTTAAGGGAAATAAAAAATAGGAGTCTCTCGAGTGAGGGAAAAATATTTCAGCATGCTTGCTGAAACTGACCCGCCGGATGTAAGAACCAGCTCGAAGCTCGAAAACACGTAAAAGTAGCCTGAATTGTATTATCAAAAGTTAGGAAAGTGCATTACTTCATCTAGATGCTTCACTTCTAAAAGCCGAAGTGAAGGAAGCAGCAATTCAAAAATATCACCAACAGCTACTCGACAAGTCAATGCACGAAAACTTTCACATAAATGTAGAAAGACAGTCCTTCTCAAAGAAGCAAAGTTTTTCTTTCCTCAGATCATCAGGGCTTAATTCAGATACAGTGGGTTTTTTTTTTCGCATGCCAGGTCAGGAATTTGTGGATAAAAAAAACCAATCGACTGTTTGATGACCACGTGAACCTTAATGCATTTCCGAATATTGAGAAATTTATAAATATGAAATTTTCAAAATGCGGTATCCTAGCGAAAAAAGATACATTACCTCAAATAGGTAAAGAACAAAGTTTTTTGCACTTTTAGGTTAGTATATGTATATGTATATGTATATGTATATGTATGTTTTGCCAGTGGTTGTAATTTTTACTTCCCAAATTGCACTCTGAATTTAAAAAATGTAAGCTGAGATCGCACTATTTAACAAAATCATGGAAAATTTAAAAATAATGCAATAAAAATAATTATTTTCACTTGCTATTGAAACAAGTAACATCAAACTGAAGTAAAGGCCCACAATTTATAATTTTTAGACTTTTCCATCATTTAAAAAAAGGCGTGACAGGAATGATCCTCCCCATGCAGTTTTTGGACTTTTGAATTGAGAAAAAATAGTAAATTCGAAAATTCAGTTCGGCCGCTTCAGGGATGTGTTCTTGGGGGATCATTTGAAGGTAAGAAATGTTTTCCAGCTAATTTTCATTATATTAACTTTTCGAAATGTGCATTAGTCAATTTGTCCGCCGTCTTGCAAAATGGCCATACATTGAGAGAGTAGCGCTAGCACGTTGTATTTGTATCCTATGAACGCTATGACAATTGCAATAGCAAGGTAACCTAGGTAGTGTACCCAGTTAGCGGTATTAACTTATCTTTTATAGAGTCTAATTGATCATCAGTATACGTTAGCGATAGGTTCTTTCTATAGCTTATTTCTTTGACGAGAGCATTCGTTGAACTTAATTTTAATACAATATTCAATTCGTTCAGTATACATTTGTGTTTTTCATTCACACAGTACATCAACATCAATTAGCTCATGGGGGATTAAAATATATCCGTTCGTCAGTGGAATAAAAGAAATGGTAATGATTTTAGAGGGGGAATACTTACATTCGTCACTGATACTTTTCACATTCGTTCTTAATATGCTATTTTCACAACTATGCGTTTCTGACATTAAGTAAGTGGGGAATAGTCGGGAATTATTGCCAGGAAGACAGAACGGATTTGTTTGGAAATAGGTATTAAATGCTCAATTTCGTAAGTCTCTGTTTCTGAGATAGGAGTATGAATGGAGTAGACAAACCGATTCTTTAAAATAGCCACGTTAATTGTTGAGATGTCGATAATATGTTGAAAGTTAGATTTCTTCAAAGGGATGGTATATTTAGTGTTAAATTTATCTTCAAACTCCTTCATTTCGCTTATTAGGATTCTTGGTGTCAGAAGTTGAGGGTGAATTATTCCGGTTTTCCCATCATTTATTGCATCTATCAATATGTTGATATCTCCACTCAACTCATCAACTATCATCATGCAGACCGTCATTTGATGTGAAATCGCGATACTTTGAGTGTTTCGGTTTGCTCCGTTCGCCAGCTGATTCAGTCGGTCAACGTTTTCCTGACTGTGTAACTCAAGAGTCTTAAAATCATCAGATGCTGAGCTTAACAAGGGTTTAATGATTCTAGTTTGATTGGATATGCTTTGTGACAGTATTTTATGGTTGTTAAACAATTTATCAAGTTCTTCGTTAATGTAGGTCATATCCTGTAAACTGAGAGTTTTTCTGGTTTTCTAAATGCTCTATACGCAAGTTGATCAGCTTGAGTTCAAATTCTTCAGGGCAGTCATTACATATGTTTGACGCAGTCTCATAAACCTGTCGCAATGAGACGAATCGTACCTCTATATTGTCTGTACCTACTCCAAGTATTAGGTTCCACGTTTCGTGATACAGACTGGCTTGTCCTAGTTCTTCAGAATAGATCATTACTCCGTCCAGGTTAGTTGTGATGACCTCCGGTTCGACTGCACTCAGTAGCCAAAAGAGTAATAGTGCCAAATTCATCTGCAAAATTATTGGTAATAATGCATAAGTTGATTGGCGTGTATCCTAGTTCGCTTGTCGTTAAAAAGTACAGTGTAGTGTTCATTTTCTTGTTTCTCTACAATTACTGTCATCTGCAAAATTATTGGTAATAAGGCATAAGTTGATTGGCGTGTATCCTAGTTCGCTTGTCGTTAAAAAGTACAATGTAGTTGTTGTTTTCTTGTTTCTCTACAATTACTGCTGGTCCTTTCCATGAGGGAAAGAGTTTGTTATCTTGATGGTTGTTAATAAGTTTAAGAAGATCTCCGGTTTCGTAGATTCCATGCGGTATGGCAATTCTCGAGTCTTGCAGTTTTTTATACTTCAGTTTCTGTGTCTCTATTCCCTCCTTAGCTTTCTCAAGGTAGTGTTCATATCTACGCTTCCATAGGTCGAGTAGTTCTTCATACTTGACGTTGGGTGTTGTGCTGAGCATTGAGGGCAAATGGCCTCTCTTCCAAAGGTCCGTTGGAAGGGTGAGTATCCTGTACCGTTAGGTTTCATAGTGTTGTACGCCATGCAGATGATTTTCAGGTTTTGATCCCATTCAGTGTTATGGTCCTCGATGCTTGTTTTTAATGAATTCTTAATCGATGAGTGGACTCTCTCGAGGGCTCCGTGGCTTTGTGGGTGTTAAACTGTAGTTTTAATATGTTTAATTATGAATAGTTTTCCAAAGTTCTGTACCAGTTCAGATATGGAATCTTGTCCTTGGTCTGTTAGGATATTTTTAGGGACGCCGAATAGGTATATGTAATGATCAAATAACCCTTCTATAATGCTTCCCGATTCCGTGTTTTTGAGAGAAATTAAGATCAAATATTTTGTGAGCATATCTTGTACGCTTAGGATGTATTCATTCCCCGATAGAGTCAAAGGCAATGGACCGAAGATATCCATGGCTATTTTGTCGTTAGGGTTGACAGGCGTGTCTGGGATGATTGCTTCACATCGTCTTTTGATTCTTACCGTCTTTTGTAATTGGCATACGGGACATCGTTTAATGAAATGAATAATTTCTTGTTTCATATTTTTCCATTCTCCAAGGGTTCTGGCTCGTTCGATAGTTTTGTTTTCCCCAAAGTATTGAGCAGTAATTGATCCGTGTGATTCTCTTATGATTTCTCCCTTTTCCTCTGGAGTATGTTCTGTACGTGGCCAGTAGCACGTGTGGAACTGCTGATCTTCATATTTGTGGCTCAAGAAGTTGAGGTAGTCCCTTATTTTCCTTAGTTTCCTATTAGCAATCTATTTTTTATATTCTCTGTGAAAATTTTCTCTTCCGTCCGTTAACCCTTCATCGTCTGAAATGAGTAGATCTGTATCCATGCGACGGCGAGAAGAACTTGTTCACGGCTGCGTCAACACATTTGTCTCTCTAGACGTACCGGATGTTACTTGTTCTGTTAATTCCTCTTCTCTTTACACATCCAGCTCAACTTCTTCTGGTGTATTTTGTAGAGAATCTTTTTCTTGTTGAACTGGAAACCGTCTAGATAGACAGTTTGCAGCTTTATTTTCCTTTCCTCTTGCGTGTTCGACAGTGTAAAGGTATTCTTCCAAACGTAATCTCCACCGTAGCAATCGTGAAGATGGATCTTTCACGTTGTGTAGCCATATGAACGCCTGATGGTCCGTTTGGATTGTAAACTTTCTTCCAAGAAGGTACTGTCTTAACCTTTTGCATGCCCAAACTATTTCTAACAATTTCTTTTCCGTTGTATTATGATTGATCTCGGCCTTGTTTAACGTCCTTGATATGTTTGGAAATCTCAAAACCGGTGCTGTGCATACGTAATAATTCTTTTATTTGGTCGAAAGATTCTTGACAATTCGTCGACCAGTCAAACGGTGTCTACTTTTGTGTTAGATTTGTAAGAGGCTTAGAAATTTGAGAGACATTTTTTATAAATTTTCTATAGTACCCTGCGAGTCCTAAAAAGCTCTGAACGTGGATCACATTCTGTGGTGGTATAAAATCTTGTACTGCCTGTATTTTGCGGGGTTAGGTTCTACGCCGCCCTCAGTTAACAAATGTCCTAAATATTCGAGTTCCGGGCGTAAATATTCGCACTTGTCTGGCTGAAGTTTTAATCCCGTTTCTCTCAGTCTGTCAAATAGGCTTACTAGGTTCAAAATGGTTCAAAATGTCCTCAATGATGGGCTTATTGCACCTTTTTCCTTCAAATCATTCATTTGTGTTTTTATTTCCTCTTTGTGGCATTCAGGAGGACGATATGATTTTAAATTTACTATTCATGCGGTTTTTAAAATGATTTCATGTTCCACTAGATCGGTACATAGAGACGGGTCTCCTTCGAGGTTGTACGCTGCTATTATCTTCCACAATTTAGGAGCTTCCGCTTTTGCTACGTGCTTCAATCTAGTCTAGTTTAATAAATCTTGATTCCTTTTACCTGGTTTTTTTCCTCTGAAGTAATGCTCGTTCTATGCGTTTCTTTAATTTGCTCTATTGTTTCGTACTCGATTTTTTGTGGTATTATCAACGGGTTTTTGCCATAATTGTACAGGGGTACTACTAACTCTTTGTTCTGTATTTTGTAAACGCCGTCAGGGACTGATTTGTTAATTTCTATGTAAATATCTTGATCTTTCTCGATTACTTTTATCCGTGTCATTTGTGCTGTATTACCAGGTAAAAATGTACCGTCCTCATAAAGGGGTAACTTTTTCTTGTCTACGTAAAGGAAGTCCTCAGTTAAGTGATATTTATCAAACGTGTTAAAAAGGGCAGGCCGATGATACCTTCCTCTGGTAAGGGGCTCTGTCTAGTGTCGTGCGGGGTTACAGGCAACTGTTATGGAATGCGGTGGTGGGTCACTGGGCCCAAAGGTTCATCAATTATATGGAAGAGATGCAGTTTTCCTAAATATGGTATTCCTACCGCTTTTTTCATATCAAATATCGCTAAACGTTTTTTCATATCAAATGGTGTTCTTTCTGCTGGGACTTCCGATTTCTTTATAAGATTTATCGCGGCTCCGGAATCAACTAACAATCTGTAGGAACTTCCGTCTGAGTATGTATGTATGTATGAGTATGGATTGTAATCGTCCGCTGATTGCTGAAACTCTGCAGATTCCTCGTAGTGGTCGATCTGGTTTTTTTCTTCCTCTGTTACTTTGTAACATTCTAATGGGTTTTGTGAATCCCACATATCCAGAACATTCCTCCCTCCCGGTGGTCGTTTCTGGTTTGCTCCGTTGTGAAAACCCTGTTGCCTAAGTTTAGTTGAGAATTGTCTCTCAAAGTGACCTGGTTTCTTACAATAGTTGCAGGTCATTCGCATTCTTTGATGTGAGGGCATTCCATGGTTAGGAACGTCGAAAGGTTGGTTCCGCATTTGCGGTTGCTGGTTTCATGCTGTGAGCGGTCCCGAACTTCTCATCGGCAGTCTGTTGTTGTGGGGTTATGCCGGTCTAGGTGCCGTCAAGACATTCGTACGGAGACGTTCTCTGCACCACACTTCTGCTTCAAGTGCCTCCTGCAGAGCTTCTTTCAAAGATCTTGGCTTTAAAGGTCGCACTTGATTACTAACATCTTCTCGGAGGTTCATTACGTATCTTTTAGTAGCAGATTTTTCTTCCATTTTTAGAGCTAATTTGCGCTCTATTCCGGACGAGTATTCCGATTGAATTGTATAAATTAACTCTTTATAGGCACTTCTAAATCTTTGATTATAATTTTGCACGGTATCGTCATTTTGCCGTATAACTTCCAATCTGCTTCTACAAGTTTCTAAGGTAGTTGCAGTTGTTGAATTCGCCCTAAGGGCACTGTACAGATCGTCATAACTCTTTATAGAGCAATGTCTAATTGCTCTTTTAGCATTCCCAATTATTTTTTTAGTTATGATATAATCTAGTAGTAGACTCGGTTGCAAACATCTGAGCTTCGCACGCTTAACAGTATTGACAAAGTCGTGCACACAAACATCATCGTGTCCATTGAGAACTTCTACCGTGCGGATAATCTCCTTTGCCTGAGAGAGAAGTTCAAAGTTTTCTATCGCTACTCCTTGCCTCGCTCCTAGGTCGCCTCGCCGTGCGGTACCATGAGCGGGTGGCATGTGACTCGCACTTATGTGAGTGAAGCAATTTGAGGGTTGCCTTCCTTCTGTGTTGCATCTGTGTGTGGCGTCGTGCACGGATGTAGGCGGCTGGCTCGAATGCGAGGGTTGCCTTGCTGCTGCTTCACAGCTCTGTCTAGTGTCGTGCGGGGTTACAGGCAACTGTTATGGAATGCGGTGGTGGGTCACTGGGCCCAAAGGTTCCTGTTGCGTGCATTGCTGTCACACTGCTATTCGGCTCGCTTCTCGGTGTATTGTTATGTGCGAGCGGCGTTGACTGGCACGTACCGTCTTCCAAGGAATTCGGGGCTAGTGGAGCGGGCCGAATGGTTCTTTTGGCTGGTTCAGGTGCTGCTTCCTCGTCCGAAGATTCATGTTCCCGGTGGGATTCGTCCTCTGTTAGAAGGGCATTGCTAATCCTAGCGAGATCTCTTATCCCGTTAGCTGTTTTCAAATTTTCGTTCTTCAATGTGTTCATGTCGGCTCTCTTGATTTGTTGCACATCCTCGATTAATTGTAACTTACTCAGGATCAGCAATAGTGGATCCGTGGTTTCACTGTTCAAATCTTCCCTAGAATCTTCTGATGACATGGTGGGGGCGGTTTTAAACGGATTGTCTAATCCGAGTGAACTGCTATCAGAATCCGAAGAAGTGTCTGTTTGTGTGTGGTATTGTGTGCTAAGATTTTCCCTATAGGCGTGAAACGCCAGTTTGTCCTAATTGCGAGTGTCAGGTGTAAGTGTCGCGAATCGCGTTACTAATTTTACAATATTTGGTATATTTTAAACCCATCACTTGCGGGGTTGTGCTACAACAATGCCTCAAGGTTTATTCAGAGTAGATCGTCGGTTTATTAGAGGAGATAGAGGAAGTGGAGCACCAACGTCGCACCTACTAACGCCAGCCTACTCACCGAAATATTTCCTCACTTAGTCTTATCGAAAACGCCGATGCAATTTAATCACCGTTCGACGTATGCGAGAAGGACTTATCTACTGTGCAAATATCTGAACAAAATTCGTAACTATCTTAAAACTAAAACAATTCTTACTTTTCTTCTCCTTTCGTCTCGTTCCGTGTCAGCCAGGTAGATAGCAGTTGTACTGCGACGACCGTAGACGTCCTGCTGCTATGCGGCTCAACCGGGCGTGGCTCGATGATACTTTTCTTTCAGAGGCTTATCGCTTGGTTCAGCAGGCTCTCTCCGGGATGGGAAGATCGTCAGATATTTTACCAAGGTTCCGTAGATGCCTTGGAAGTCTCAGTTTCTGGTGGTCGTTGGCTGGGCTTCGAACAGAATCCGTAGAGTCCTGGTTCGAGTCAGAAATCCTCGTTGTTTGAAATTACTGGGGGTGTTCCGTAGATACTTCTTCCCCAGGATATCGTGAACGGGATCCTGGCAGGATCGCCAATTTTATAATGGTCTGGAAAATAATAGACCTTTTCTCTGTATAAATGCCTGAACTGTGAGACAGGACTTCTTTATTTAATATTGATCTTTACTGCTAAGCGGTAGGAAGCATACTGACTCCCTACACAAAAGTTGCATTAAGCATCCACGTCGCGCTAAGGCCCATGCCTAGACGAAGAAGCGGGGAGAATAGCCGATGCTCTTACATTGACTAATTAATTTTCTTGGATCTGAATAATTATTTACCTTATTTTGATCGCAAATTGGACTAAAGGTGAATTTTTTTAGAACTGCAATTTTGTAACACTATTCTAAGAGAAAATTATTAACAATAATGATAAATTGTTTAAACAATCACTCTTGCAAACATTTATGAACATTGATGATTAAAAAAACAAACCAAACTCACTGACTCTATTCTAGGAGAAAATCTCTGACAACAATGATGAATTGTTTCGAGTTTTTGGGAACCCTATTTAAATATATTTCGCATTTATCCAGGTACTTTTCAACAATGTATAAAAACTTTATCTGAATCCCAGTTAAAAAAGTAAATAAATAATACCTGGATTAATATTCAACAAAAATGGTGGGTATTTCCACAAGCCAGGAATGAAGACAATTTTATGTTTATGAAAATTGAATTTTTTTTATTTTTCTCGGAAATGGTACAAGATATCGTAAATGCGTAAGAGAACTTTTTGTAGACATTTTTTAAACGTGCAAACTATTTTCTCAAATTTTTTTTGTATCTGTTGTTATTTTCAAAAAAAATGCGCAGAAGTTATTTAGCCCGCATTAATCTCACAAGGTATTTTCCTTATGATAGTAAAAATTCAACCAAAAATAAGCATAAAATATAAGTGTGGGTTTTTTGAGAAAATCGACTTTTAACATTTTCAGAAAAGCTGCCGTGATTTGGTTAATTTTGAAGATTTTTCTAATTTCCTCGTGGATTTCAAAAGAAGGCGATAAAGTCTACCATAGTCTAAAAAGAAATCTTGAATATCTCAATTAGTTCAAAAATCATACGAGTTTAAAGAAAAAATTAGGGGTTTTTTGAAAAACAAAGCCAAAAATTCAAATACGCATAACTCTGTAAAAATATTTTTTTCACAAATCGCAAAAATACGTATCGCCTAATTTCCTCTGAAAAATAATATATTTTGTCCCCGAGAGATTCTGCAACTTCGAGTGTAGAACCTGCCTGATTTGAAATGGATTCGGTTTGAACAATTACTTTTCTTGACTCTGAGTAATTATGTACTTCACTTTAATTGCAAATTGGATTAAAAGTGAATTTCCTTCAGGAACTGAAATTTTGTAGCACTATTCTAAGAGAATATTGTTAACAATAATAATACATTGTACAAACAATCACTCTTGTGAACATTGATGAACTGTCACCTCCCTCTAATTGAAAGTTGGGCAACAAGTGGAAAATTTAAAAAAAACCGACTCTCTGACGCTATTCTAGGACAAAATTGCTAAAAACAATGATAAATTGTTTAAACAATTAATGTGAACCTCTACTTATCACTATGAAATAGTCTTTCATATTTTACACTATCTGCATAAGAAAAAAGTATTAGATACCTCTTCTTCTGAAGATGGCAAAAGACTGACAATATAAAAGAGTAAAAATGAAGTTGAAGGTAAATGTTGCAAAAAGTGCAACCATAGGTTTAGGATTAGTGTAGAACGTTTTACCTGAATTGATAAGCAGCATAGCTGCCCAAAATTTGTATGAGCTTCGTGCCGAAAACCTACCGCAGTATTTCCTACTGCCTACATCCATAAAGCAGTAAAAGATGGATGCAAAAAATGCAAAGGTTCCTCTAGAATAACAACTGTCCAAAACAAGTCTCTAAAACAATTCTTTTCAAAAGTCTACAAGCTGGCAGAAAATAAAATCACAATCTTATTTCTATTTCGGTTCTTCCTTTATTATCTGCATTAATGTAGATATCCGAAAAGCTGATTTCTGTTTGATTATGTTTGTTTAAACGCAACAGTTGTTGATTTTGCAAAGAAATGAAACAAGTAAATCTATAACTTTATCCTGGAAAATAATTTGTTTCCAATGAAACTGCTTCAAATGTTTGTGGGAGAGAGAGAACAATGAAAATGTATCATTTATTGTTAATACTTAATCTAAAATATCACAAAAGTTGTATGTATTAAAAAATATTGTAATTTTTCTTCTTCTCTGGAAATGCTTAAAATTATTGCGCTAGTGATCGTCAGTAACAATTTCTATGAAACAGTAACATTAATTTGTTGTTTTTTGATTTCGCATTCTACTTCATTATCTGAATTAACGCAGATATCCTTGAAAATAACGTAGGTTTTATTACATTTGTTAAAACACAACAAGTGTCAATCTTGTAATGAAATGGCACTTTGGCGTAGAAATATTTTTTTTCACTCAAACTGCCTCAAGCTTGTGTGAGAAAGATTCACAATAACTATTTGCAGAAAAAATAAAGAATATACGCTTGCTATTCAAAATTGTTGTAGGGACATCTCGAAATGAGCGATTTTATCAAACTTGGACTCCTCTGAATTATTTAAGATGATTCATATATTCTGGCAAATGATACATGTCATTCCATTTGTTCATTTTGTACGCAATGGAAATGAAGGAATGGAAATTTTTTGCATGATTCGGCTTTCGCCAATCGGAAGATTCTTATCTAATGGCCGGTGGATATTAATTGCTGGATGTACGTGTCCTTTGGCCTTAGGTAACCGACTTATCGATCTTGTAAAATTGATCAATAAATGGATTTTTTAAATACATGAAAAATTCGTGACATTCGAAATTACAAGAATACATTATAAGAATGATCTATTGTTAATTTTTACACAGAATCAGTAACAGCAAATTTGTCTCTTAAACATTGGAAGAAATTTAAGTGCAAGAAAAAGTATTTTGCAGGCCGAAACGCCACAGTTCTGTATTTGCTTATTTCATTTGTTTAGGATTTGTATTTAACAAATATAATTGAACCTATGTTCTTTTCACTAATATCTGCAGCAATTCAAATTATACAGGAAAATCTTAAATTGAAAAAGCACAAATTCCACAATTTACAAAAAAAAAATGTGTATAATTTTTTCTAGAAATTGTTGCTGACAATCACTTCCACGATAATTCAAACTATTTCCAGAGAAGAACAAACTATTTTCAATAAAAGTTGCAATCTGCCTAAATACGTAGGAATTTTAATATTTAAAATTAAATAATAACTACTGTTTATTGTGAATTTTACATGGAAACAATTACTATAAATTTCTGAGAAACATTCGAAGCAGTTTCAGTGCAAAAAAAATTATTTTGCAGGACGAAGTTTTATATTTACTCATTGCATTTTTTACAGCATCAACAACTGTTGTATTTGTACACACATGCATGTATGTATGTATGTATACCATTCAGCCATTTCCCTTCCAACGTAAGCGTGACACTACCACTAGGTGTATAGTTTCTTGTAGAAAATTACTACAAGTGTGGGCTCACCACACCCAAGACGAGCCAACAACACTCAGTAGTATTCCCGAATGGTCACTAATCCAAGTACTAACCGCGCCCAACACTGCTTAACTTCAGTGATCTAACGAGAACTGGTTTTTTCATCGTGGTATGGCCATAATTAAACATATATCATTTCTGAATATCTACATAATTTCAGATAATGAAGAAAGAACCGAAATATAAAAAACCACAAATTCCAAATTTTTGCAAAAAATTGTTAACAACATTTACAACTGTTGATGTGTTATGAGAATTGTGATCAACAGTCACTCTCACTGTAATTTGAAGCATATTCATCAGAAAACAAATTCTTTTAACAAAAACATTACACTATGTGGCTGTTTGTTAATTTAATTTCTTTATAACAATTAAAACAGACAGTAATCAAATTATTCGCATTCTGAGAGTACTCTTGCGTCGATTTAAGATAATTTTCATTATATTCGAACCGCTATTGAAGAGTAAATAATGATTTTGTGAAAAATCTCGATTTTCTCATACTTCGAGTGAACATATAATAAATAAACAAATGAAAATGCAACAATCTCTGACTAAGGTGCTCTTGGGAATTTAGCGCTCTTTAGTTCAAGAAGAACTAATTGCGGATTGAGGCAAAATTGAAGGCTGTAGACCTTTCCGAACGACAAAAAATGCGTTTCCTGCTATAGTGCGGTGTATCTTTGCATACTATCATGTGCATTCCAACAAGTCTATTATCACTGCAAATATGAACCGGTTTTCATGAATCGTTTTTTCACTTTCTTGAAATTATATGAATAAACTATTTCTGCTAATTAAATTTGAATCAGGCGAGGCTTTCAAAATTTCAGTTTTTTTAACCGGCCTGAATCTCATGACAATAGGAGGGTCATTCGTTCCGGGTATTTCGACGCGCTCCCGAGTCTCCGCTCGTACTACGGGGAGTCTGCCGAGTCAATTTGATGGCAGTCGATAGGCCAGGCCTCGAAAATACACACTCAGCTAGTACTGAGCGTCACAGCATTTTTTTCTATTGTTCTCTTCTTTTTGTTTAGAACATTAAATATAAATATTTAAAAAAAAAACGAGACTTCACAAGAAGGAGACCAAAATTTAGATGAGGTATGAAAAATATCAGACAAAAGTATTCAACTGTGCGGCCGGAAACTGGAATACCGTTTTATAACGCTGATGAATCCCCTTAGGTTTGGCCAATCAAGAGCTCGATATGAATAGCCGTGCGTGCGTAAGCGAGAGTCCGACGTGGTGTAGTGAATGCTGTTCTCCCGTCGCTAATCTCACCCTGGCGTTCGCTTCAGTAACACTGCTTTGGACTCCCGCTCATGTACGTACGTTTGTTTATACCGCGCTCCTGATTGGTTTAGCCTAAATATTTTATAACTCAAAAATTAAAACTTGAATTGATTTTTGGAAAAGGAATTTTTGATTATATGTTATTTATTCTTATTCACCCATATAATCAAAAGGATTTAGATTTAGATTCATTTTGGTTTTATTTTTCCTGTTTCTTGAAACCGATTTGTAACATCGAAATTTTTGGAGCACACAAATAAATAATAAAGTAATCATTCACCCTAAAAGGCCCCAAAAATCGTTCGCCCCAAAAAATGTTCGCCCTACATGTCCTTGCATTGTTGTCACTCTGGACTCGACCATTTCAAGTAACTCACTTTTGAGCTTTTCTTACTAATAGCCATACTTATATCAAAATGACGACATGATCTGTCAATTCACGAAGGGTCTACCCCTTTCTTCTCCTTGCTCTTCTTATACATAGTCCTTAGACCATATCTCTTTCTCAAAATTTGTCATGTAAATCAAACCTAGGAATCAAAAACAATTTGTAAGGTTAATATAATTCTCGAATCACTGAAAACTATTCTAGTCCTTAGAAAAACAATATTTTTATGCAAAGTTGTCCTGCATCAATATTTGAAAAATTAATCAAATTTTAAGACGAACGAAAATAAATACGAGCCTTAGTAGCAACGTCTGCTTTGTATGACAGATGCCAGACTCTGGCTCAGCATCTGCTCCATTCAGTCGACCAGACTGGCGGGAGAAATGATCAGATTCTGGTATTTAGTTTAAAAACTAATAATTAATGTAGGATATAAATAGTGAAATTGAAAATCTAGCAATCGGAAATTTGAATGATTCAGAAGTATGACCAAGCATGCAAGCTTATACGACTACCTGTTATGTTTGTAATATTTCAGTGTGTCTATTTACCTATTTAGTATCATTTTACGTTATTTCAATTTTGTCTGGTGTATATCATGACCAATCTTGGCCAGGATTTGCTACACCAGACTCTGGTGCCAGAACAGCACGCCAAAGCGGAACCAGCCGGGCGCCAGGCTGCAAACAGATTCTTCTTTTTCTGGCGCCCAGCTTGCGCCAGTATGCAGTTATCTTGCTACTAGGGAGGGCCTTCAAATATTGAGGATTCGCTACTAAGAAATTTCCAAAAAACAAGAGCGCCACCCCTTGTCACCCCTTGCTCTTAATGGGACAAATAATTCTTTTTACTTCACGAATTTGTTCATGTATAAACAACGTGACTTTCTTTCGGGAACATCACTCCTTACCACTCCTCGCTCCCCTTTTATGTGACTGTAAGTTGAATGGTCAGTTTAATAATTTGCTACTAAACGCAAATGTAAAAATCAAAGACAAAAGAAGTAAGGGACAATATAAATCCACGCTTAGTGCTAATTTTTCCGCATAATTTTGAACGAATAATATTTTTACGACAGACGGTCTCGCATCAGTAATAAATGTGAATTGTTTTGAACGAAGCAAGATATAAATTTGGATTGTGAATAGTAGTAAGGCATCACTTCGACCAGACACCCCTTCCACTACTTCTTAACCCCCTCACCGCACTATGGCGCCGACCCCCCTCGCCCTGAGGCAGTGTGTCTATGAAGAGTTTACGCCCTTCGCTTTATATGACCTTAGTTATCTCACTCTAATGGTTACGTACTTTCCCTCTCACTTGACCTAGACCACATAACGCTGAAGAGTGGACCCAAAAATGTAGCACGTGCGAGTATGAAGGAAATTTGGGACTCGAAGAGTTGACGCCCTTCACTTTCATATGAACTTAATTATCTCACTCTAATGGTTACGTACTTTCCCTCTCACCTAAGCTAGACCACATAACGCTGAAGAGTGGAACCAAATAATGCAGCACTTGCTTGTATGAAGAAAATTTGGGACTCGTGTGAAGTCTATAAGCATCTTACGCCCTTCACTCTATGTGACCTCAATTATCTTGCTCTAACGGAAACACAATTTTCTATCTATATACTAGAGGTGAAGATTTTTAAATGAAAGCATAACATTGTACATTTCAGTTTAGTCACATTTATTGATTAAAATAGTTTGGAAATAAAAATAGAATACACATAATAATCAGCATATATTACATATAGTTGAAGTAGACGTATGCAATGTAAAACATTTCCATAATAATACAACATCGTTAGTTGAACGTGATTCTTGTTAGTATATTTTTTCGTACAATAGAAGTTACATGGGTTAATAATACACCGCCAATCTCATGATAAATAATATCAATATAATATTAATTGAATTTCGATGATAAATGTTCATACATTAGATTTTTAAACTCGTCACACTTTTCGTGGTTCATTAACTCAAAAATAAAATTCTCAGATGGTTCGACTATCTTTATAGAAATACAATGTTCGGTTAATGATTCTACAATTCGTGGCATACAATCCTCTACCAAAATACGTAAAGCTTGAAGCATTCCAAAATATTCATTCGCAGAAAACATAATATTTTTCAAACCAATAAAGCTAGCTTTTTTCATAGTCACTGCAGGTAAAAAAACTTTTTGTTTCCTGTTTTTGCAAGAATTTTGACTATCCTCACAATCATTCTCGGGAACAGGTGTTTTGTCAAAAAGAATAGTCTTTTCACCGTAGGACTTCGTGAACTTCACTATGTAGTCATTAATCTCGAGTGGTTCCAGGTCTGACATTGAATAGCCCTCAGATTCAAAGTGGGTGCTTATGAATTTGAATTGTTGCTGTAATTTGGACCATGTTGTTGCCCGAAATGTGATTCCTTGTAGCTTGTGCGACACAATTTTTACAATAGGTTGAAAACTGCCACCCGACTGCACTTCAAGACCAACAATAGCATTTTTATTGCACGGGTTATTGAGTGCGTACAGTGTGGTTAAAATGAGATGTTTGTTTGTCTTGCGTGATGCATCCACTTCCGTCATGTGAACTCTTTTTTTAGTAGCAGCAGTAGAATTAGTAACAGTGAAAGAGGAAATTTCAGCTCCTTTTTCAACACCAGTCATAGCTTGCGACATTGTAGGTACTGCTTCAAAGATAGAGAGAAACTGATTGTTAGCTGACTACTCAGAGATCTTAAGTACACGGGAATAGAGACATTATGGGGTGGGAGGAATACAAGTCTAGACACGATTCTTAAGCGATACTTGAATATCATTATTTCAAAGTAAAAATAGTGGAGATTCAAATATCAAATCAGAATAATGCTTTAACAATTAACCTTACTGTTTAGGTATAATTCTATGATTGAAGGAAATGTTTAGAATCTTGCATTTTTATTATTCAAATCACAGTGACACTTTCATAACGAAAACCAAATCATGAATAATGACACAGTAGGTGAAGAAGAAGGCTATTCACAGGTTTTAAGGTCTAAAGATCAGTCGAAAAGATTTTCAAATAGAAAAGTCGTGGAGGCGTTATGGTAATGGATCCCTTTCCAGGATGAACATTATTACTATACCATTAAGCCATTTCCCATTCGGGGTAGGCGTGACTTCTTCGGTTCAAAAAACTAGTGAATAGGCATCTAGGTATAAAGTAGGTCGTTATATGGATATAAGGTATATAGGTATATAGGTGTTAGGTATAGATGTTTTAGATTGATCTGGAATTCTCGTGTTATTTATTTAAATGATACGTTTATTCTGCAACACTGCTCCGACCCAGGTTGCTGATCAATCTCTCTAGCGATCACCCCAAGTGAGGAGCCTCACAAAATTGTTATGTATGGTTCCCCACTTCGGCCCATTAGTATCCAAGGTCTTTGTTTCAGGCATTATTCACTCCACTGTTACTCTGTTTACAAACTATTTGTCGCCACACTTTTCTGTCCTGGCATACTATTCTAGCTTCCTTCACGTCCATGCGTTTTTTCATGCAAGCTCTCGTGTTTTTGTGGCTTCTTATGTCTCTTCGGATCAGTGTCTCATTCACAGATTTTAACCATTCTTTCGGCGGTCTACCTCTGGGCATTTTGCCATTTACTTTACCTTTATACACTTGCTTCGTCAGTCGTTCATCTTTCATTCTTTCAAGATGTCCAAACCACCTTAGATGATTTCTTTCCCATATGTAAACTAGTGTGTCTCCTGTACCACATTCTTTGAGGATTGTCTCGTTTCGGACTTCGTCCATCAGTGTTTTCCCGCATATTATGCGCAGAGGTTTCATGCCGATCGCGTTGATTTTACTCCTGTCCTTTTCTTGACAGGTCCATGTCTCACTACCGTATAGTACAGTTGGTACGAATATGGAATTATTTATGGCCATTTTAGCATTTTTTGATATGTTTTTATTTCTGAGAATGGACCCTGCTCTACCGATAATCTGCTCACCCTTATTTATGCGCCTATCTGACTCCCCATCTATTTTTCCGTCGCTAGTGAAAAGGTTGCCCAGATATACGTAATTGTCAACTTGTTCTAATCTCTCGTCATTTAGGACAATGTTGCACATTGTTTTCTCAGTTTTTCCTTCAAACACCATGATTTTTGTTTGATTTACGTTAATTTTAAGGCCCATGTTCTTCATGCTTGTATTAAGTTTATTCAAAATTCTTTGCTTTACTACCTATATATATTGTTTTTATTGCTTGTAGGAGCCCTCCATTTACTCCGTACTCTTTAAGCACTTCCTAAAGTTCACTGCTATTCACCTTGTCAAATGCTTTTTCTAGCTCAATAAATGCACAGAAAATTTTCTTTCCTACTCTCAACCTTTGACTTGAGTATAGGCCGTTACCCATAGGTTTGAAAGGGAAAGGTGTTTTTGGTAGAAGCGTTGGAATGACATAGGAAAAGTGAAAGGGTCATAGATAATAGTGTCTTTCCGTAACATTTTTCCAAAGGTTTCATTTTCGGTGGAACATCAGTCTTAGCTATATGCTCTAACGTGAAGCACGTTCGACCATAATTAGTTTTCACAGTTTATTTTGTACAATTGTTACGTTTGATAACTTGAACTGTTTTCTGTGAGGAATTTATCAGTGTTTTCACAGTGTATTTTGCACAATTGTTGAGTGTTATAGATTGAACTGTATTCTATAAGGAGTTTATCAGTGTAGCTTAAAGTTATCAGTTCAAGTGAACAATAAGCCCAATATTGTCGATGAATAATCAAATTAACCAGGAAGCAATTACTCATCAGAGGAAGGATGAAAGACACTGTCTTATCGCCAAGTTAGAAGGATACATCAGCCAATGTGATTCACAGGGGCAACTTGATGACGTTGTGCAAACAGCCATACAAAGGAAGGACGATATACCTTTACTTATGAATTTGAGGAAATATTTGAAAATGCAGAGAGAGAGAGGAACTCTACAATAAATAATATATGAAATATCATTGGTGAGTAATACTCTTTTTAATTTTTATTCATTAAATTTTTTATAAAAGTGAACATTCCAAAATAGTGTACCTGTGTTGATTTTTTTGCTTCTCTTTTCGTTCAAGCCGAAATTCAGAGTGGTTAATCCAGAAAATCTAAGATAGCCGACGCTGTGCATTATAAAAAAATAAGGAATATGACGGAGGCAGATGCAAAAGAAAAAACTGTAGAATTTACTAAAAAGAGGGAACATTCTGATCCAATGGTAGAAGCGGGTTGTTCAAAGAAGCAAAAAAGCTCAAAAGAATTTATATTTGTTGAGGGAAGTGTAGTACGGGATCCTAGCGCCAATAAAAAATGTAATAATAAAAGAATAGACAGCAATATAGTAGTAGAAACTGTGCCAGATTCGCAAATAAAGAGAAAAATTAAAAACAAATCTGAGGAACTACTACAGGAAAATAGACGTAGGATAAGAGGGAAAAAGTTAGACAGGAAAAAATTCAAGAAACATCAAAAATCAAAGCAGCTAAAGAAAGGGAAATCAGATTGAAGAAAAATGCCCAAATTAGAGAGACAGACTTAAAAAAGGAGCGCAAATTGGAGGATGATAAAATAAACAGAGAGATTGCAAAGCGAGAAAGGTTGAAAATAGCAAAAAGGAAGCAAGATGAATACTGGGCAAAGATGATTGCAAAGGAGAATCTCGAGGAGATCCAGAAGAAACAAAAAAAAGTTTTTCAGCAAGTACGAAAGGAGCAGAAAATGCGAAAAAAATGGATGAATCTACATCTGAACTGAAACGAAAAGGTAATGTAAATTATATGTATATATACATAACTTATATATTCCGAAACACTCGTCTACAAAAGAAAGAATGGTTTTAAAAATTATTATTTTTTAGAAGTTCAAAATTTTGTAGAAAACACATCGGCTCAAGTAGGGTCGAATAGGAAGCAGACCCCGATTCATGTGACAGCAGCTCCAGACCTTAGTGCGATTGCAGGCCCATCCAGAACTATGGAGGTTAGCACATCTCCCACAAGAAAAGACTCTCATGGCCAGTCGATGACTGATGAAGCTGTCGAAAGTCTCTCAGAAGCTCTACATGATGCTCAATCACAGGGTAGGAATGAGAGTGACATTTTTGCCATCTTTATAATAAAAATAGACGAGGGTGACCAATATGTAAGAAAATTTAACACAAACGGGCGAAAATTAACTTTTAAAATTTTACCTAATGGGGAGAACAATCCTGTTATTTGATTGGAATTAGCCTTTTTAGAGTTATATAATTATATAGTCTCGTGGTGTAAGGAAACAGACTTAGTAGGCATTGTGTTTGGATAGGATGGGTTTAGCAAAGGAGTTGCCTGGAAAGCCTTTTTACCCCTCAAAGATCTGCATTTTTAAGGTTTGTGGAAATTAGTAGAATCAGTAGTTCAAAGTGCCATAAGTTTTAATATTGATGACACCTTTGTAGTTGAGATTACGTGAGTAAGTGTAATAGCAGGAAAAGGCCAATGAAGCTAGCTAGCAAAGTTTTAAAAAAATCGGTTTACACTATAGCTAACAACAATAACATGTGTCTACCACAGGCTATCGTAGTAGCGATTGCTAATGCAAATCGTCAGTCCGAAACGAATAATATTCATTTTAAAAAAGAGTATAGAAGTATAAGCGACAGGGATAAGCTCAAAGTACAAATTAAGGCAGCTGAAAAGCTTACTAGAGATGCTGGTGTAATAATACCAGATATTGGATGTGGCCTGCCTAAAATAATTACATATCGAAAATGTCTGGCAAAGCTCAGATTGCAATAACAGTTTTCATTTTTAAAGATTTCGGAAAAGGGAGAGATAAGGCTATTTACGAGGGTAATTCGGAAATAACAAATACAGGTACTGAGATCAAGCAAAATATTTACGTCAAAGGCGACGAATCAACAAATATTCACAAACCTAATTTGTGTGTAGCACAGCAGGTTTGTGAAGATTGTATGAGCGATCCGGATCCCAACGTAAAATGTCAATGGTGTGGTGTGCGCCAGTATATTTTTGATAAGGATCCTGTGGCTTATTTCACTGAGTTCGCTATTCGTGATTTGAAGCATTTTGATGAGACCGTTTGCATAGCACAGAATGTGAAAGGTTCCGATGCGCAATTCATTCTTAGAGAACTCATTAAGAACAGAGGTACTAATGAACCGCCAGAGCGTATTTTAAATGGTACTACCGTAATTTTGCTAAAAGTAAAAAAAACACGATTTATTGATAGCCTTGATTATCTACATATGCCGTTAAGTGCTATGCCTGCAGCCTTTGGTTTAGAAGAGGCAAAGAAAGGTACATTTCCGCACCTCTTCAATACACCGCAGAATGAGCTATATGTAGGTAAATTACCAGCTAAACATTTTTACTCCCCAGATACGATGTCCTTAGAGGGCCGTAAAGAATTTGACGAGTGGTATGAAGAATTGATTGAAACTAATTACATTTTTCATTTTAAAAATGAAATTAGAACGTACTGTATAAATTACGTTGATATTCTTCGTACTGCTTGTCTAGCTTTCCAAGAATTATTTATCAAGGTAACTAATGTTGATCCTTTTATCGAAAGCGTCACCATTGCATCAGCTTGCTCAGTAGTTTTTAGGAAAAATGATTTAAAGTCCGACATAATAGGTGTCCTACCAACTGGGGGTTATAGGTTAGCAAATGAACAGTCGAAAAAGGCTATCGAATGGCTTTTGTCTGTAGAGCGTGAATTAGACTTAGAAATCATTCATGCTGGCCGAACACTAGAATACAGACTACCTGAAGGTGTATTGGTTGATGGTTATTATGAGGATACGCTTAGAAATAAAAAAATTGTTTATCAGTTTCACGGTTGTTACTGGCACGGTTGTCCCCGGTGTAATCAAACAAATCGCCATAAAAGAATAGGTTTCGATAAAAATTCTGAAAGCATGAGTGACCGTTTTGAGCGTACACGGACCCAGACTGAACGACTTCGAGAAAAGGGTCACGAAGTAGTTGAGATGTGGGAGTGTGACTTTGATAGGCTAAAATCCAGAGATCCTGCATTAAGAGAGTTCTTAAAAGGCCGTCCTCTTCTAATGCACGGTGCTCTTAATCCTCGCGCTGCTTTCTATGGGGAAAAACAGGAAATAAATTTTCCTATTATAAGGCAAGAGACAATATAAAAATCTCTCATCTGGATGTTTGTTCTTTATATCCATTTAGATCAGAATATGGGAAATTCCCCATAGGTCACCCAAAAGTTTATATTGGTGATGAGTGTAAAGAATTCACTGGAACAGATAATGATTTAACTAATGTCGAGGGTCTTATCAAATGTAGGGTATTACCACCTGCTAATAGTTATTTGCCTGTTCTTCCTGTTCGTATGTACGGTAAACTGATGTTCCCTCGGTGTAGAACTTGCTGTGAATTGCAGTAACAGCAAGATAATCCACACGGCGATAGTATCATTGAGAAAGAAATAGGAGGAACATGGGTTTCTGATGAGCTAAAAGTGGCTGTCGAAAATGGGTATAAAATCACATCGATTTTTGAGATTTGGCAATATGAGACAACTCAGTATGACCCGACCTCAAAAATCGGTGGTCTCTTTGTACAATATATGAATAGATTTTTCAAGCTTAAACATGAAGTCAGTGGATATCCTTCTGATTGTACCACCGAGGAGCGTAAAAAAGCATATGTGAAAAAAATTTTTGATTTAGAGGGCATTCAGCTTGATCCGGAAAACATAAAAAAATCCTGGTTTACGATCACTGGCTAAGCTCTGTTTGAATTCTTTCTGGGGTAAATTTGGACAACGTCAAAATATGTCAAGAACTGAAATATTAGATACCCAAAAAGCTTTAATTGATATTATTGAAAGTCCAGATAAAGTTCTAACCAATATCTTACCAGTAGACCAGGAAAATATTTATGCATCTTGGATGTATAAAGACGAAGCTGTAGCCCCATCGCCTGTTACTGATGTAGTTATAGCCGCATACACAACAGCGCAGGCCCGTTTAAAATTGTATGGTTATTTGAAAAAAACTAGATCGTCGTGTTCTCTATTTTGATACGGATTCTGTCATTTTCGCTTGTAAAAATGAGGCAGGTGAATATTACCCAGATACAGGATGTTTACTAGGGGACATGATAGATGAGCTCGAAGTTTATGGTTCGGTTTATGAAACTTTTGTCTCGGATGGACCTAAATTTTATGCCTTTAAAGTACGGTCACCTGATGGTAAGCAGCATCATGTTTACAAAGTGAAAGGCATTACTCTAAATTATAAAAACTCTCAAATCATAAACATCGACTCTATATCCGATCTTGTGGTTAATAAGGCTTCCCCGAATAATTTACGTTATAGAGCCATTCGTAGAACTGAATATCACCACGTAGTCACCAAAAATGAACATAAAACCTGTAAACCTGTTTACACTGAAAGAAGGCTAATTGATAATCATGATTCTCTCCCCTTCAGTTACATACAGTATAAATAGGTCAAAACAGATTATCCCTCCATAATTCATTTATTTATAACGTCTGAAGGCTAAAATAAATTATCTCTCATTCCTACGCTTTGTATGAAAACTGTCTCAGCGTCGAATAAAAAATGTGTAGGTACACTTGTTTCACTTAATTTTAATTATATATAAAATTTATGTATTTTAATAATAAGAACATTTACTCTTTGTGCTTTCATAAATGATCTTCCAGCCATTTGGAGGTCCTATAATGCGCTGTGACCAAAGTGTATTAGAGGATACAATGTTCGGCTGCAGCCAAACAGCTCTGGATATCACACCGGAAAAAATCATGGCGAGTCATGAATATGATGACTACATGTGCATAGGGTCACAAAACTTCACTTTCAGTCATCCTACTCTTTTATAATTTAAAAATTGATAAAAAAAATTTTGCTATGAATAATTCATATCACAATAGTTGTTCAATTATTAAAAAATTATGAATATCCTGATCAATGCACAATCGTTATGTACAATCGTGAATTCAAATAATTAAATAAAAATGTATGTTTATAATATGAATAGTCTAATTTCACTTATTATCCTTTATAGTTGTAACCCCTATCCTGAATATAGCTGAAAAACAATCTTTTTCGGCGAGGGGGGTGGGCGACGACGCACCGTGTCGAAAAATGGAAAAAATTCCAGCCACGCGGCATTTTTGACGATATCGCCTTGGAGCTTTTTCATTCTCTTCTATATGTTTCATATTTAGACGCCTCGGTGCGGAAATTCAGAATTCTATCAAGGTTTTTTTTATACCAGTGCAAAGTCATGTGCCTCCATGAATATTCAGGCGAATGTCCAAAAAGTTCCGGGACACCCCAGTAAGTCCCAAGATATAACTATTTCTGAAAAGGCTAAGGTCATTCCTGCAGTAACTTTGAACGAGGAATCCAATGGAGACCTTGATTTTGAACTTGAACATGTTCTTCGAAGTCACTTCAAGGTCACCTTTTTTTAGAAATGGGAACCCCTATTTTTGACAACGGAAATCGAAAGAGCTGGAAATTATACGTACAAACATGTGCTCAGGTTGTAGGCTTGACCTTGGTGGTTACGCGAAGGTCACTTCAACTTAAACAAGGTCTGGGTATTTTAGAGAAAAGATAAAATACCTATCAATGACAATGAGGACTCATCAGCTCAAAATGAGAAATTCAATAGTGACCTTGCTTCGACCTTGAGCTTGTCCTTCAAGGTCATTTCAAGGTCAACTTTTTTTATAGAATCCTTATATTTTAATGTCGGAAATGGAAAGATCGAAAGCTTTTATATTAGAAAATGTTCTTCAGACACATGTCAGGTGTGACCTTAATAACCACTCAAGGTCAGATGCGACATTAATGGCCATTGCAAGATTATTTCAAACATTATTTCATTATTTCGCTAAATACATTTGTTTTCCTTATCAGGCGTCATATTACTGTTCGCTGCTTTGACTTTTTTCCATCTCATTTTTGCAACTAAATTTCGAAAATATGGAAATAGAATTGACAAATTTGTATGACTAGTGATTGTGAGTCGATTGACGGTTCGTGTGATTCTGATGGTGAGAATGTTGAAATAATGTTTGAAATAATCTTTCAAGGACCATTAATATCGCATCTGACCTTGAGTGGTGATTAAGGTCACACCTGACCTGTGTCTTGAGTACATTTTCTAACATAAGAGCTTTCGCTCTTTCGATTTCCTACATTAAAATATTAGGATTCTATCAAAAAAAAAAGGTTGACCTTGAAATGACCTTGAAGGACAAGTTCAAGGTCAAAGAAAGGTCACTATTGAATTTCTGATTTTGAGCTGATAAAGGAATGTCCTCATTGTCATTGAAAGGTACTTTATCTTTTCTCTAAAATACCCAGACATTGTTTCAGTTGAAGTGACCTTTGCGTAACTACCAAGGTCAAACCTACAACCTGAGCACATGTTTGTACGTAAAATTTCCGGCTCTTTCGATTTCCATTGTTAAAAATAGGGGTTCCCATTTCTAAAAAAAGGTCATCTTGAAGTGACTTCGAAGAACATGCTCAAGGTTAAAATCAAGGTCTCCATTGGATTCCTCGTTCAAAGTTACTGCAGGAATGACCTTAGCCTCTTCAGAAATAGTTATATCTTGGGACTTACTGGGGTGTCCCGGAACTTTTTGGACATTCGTCTGGATATTCATGCAGACACATGACTTTGCAACGGTATAAAAAAAGCCTTGATAGAATTCTGAATTTCCGCACCGAGGCGTCTGAAAATAAAACATATAGAAGAGAATAAAAAAAGTTCCAAGGCGATATCGTCAAAAATGCCGCGTGGCTGGAATTTTTTCCATTTTTCGACACTGTGCGGCGCACAGTGGGAAACAAAGCACCTTTTTTGGACAAAAATCGACCGACAGTGCAATTCTTAACGGATTTTGATGTTTCTCTTTTAGAAGTGACCGTAAGGCTTTCAGGTATGATGAGTTACTGCGGATATTTTATTTCGACTCAACAGAAATTTGTTATTTAACAACAAAGTTACAACTTTTTGTTGCTAAACTTTTCCGTGATACCATTTCTTCTAAGACTTTCAAATTCATTAAAAAAGATCATAAATCAATGTAATAAATAACTCAAAATAATGTTCAGTGAACTAGCGTAATAACAAAAATTTGTAATAACGTTATAAACAAATTAATTAACAAAAGTCATTTTTTCGCGATTCGCAATCATTAGCTAATTTTTACCCATAGCTTTTGTATAAAGTATCATAGATAATGATGTGCGCTTACAATAAGTTAAGAATAGCTAATTATTGCCAATTATTTAAACAATTTTCATAAACAAATGCACATTTTGACCATTTTTTGATGGAAAGTCGTGATTTTTTTTTGCGGAATCAACTTGAAATGTTTTGCCAAAGACTCCTTGCTAACATATTTTTCATAGTGACCAAAAAATGGTAATTGCTTCAACAATTTTTATAAACGAATGCACATTTTGACCATTTTTTCATGAAAAGCATTGATTTTTTTTGGGGGAAACATCTTCAAATGTCTTGCTAAAGACAACTTTCTGTCATATTTTTCATAGTGACAGGAATTGATAATTATTTAAACAATTTTTATAAACAAATGCACATTTTGACCATTTTTTCATGAATAGGTTGAATTTTTTTTCGGAATCATTGCGAAATGTCTTGCAAAAGACTCTTTGCTGTCATATTTTCAATTTTGATAAAAACTGGTAATTATTTAAACAATTTTTATGAAAAAATGCACATTTTGACCATTTTTTCATCAATAGGCTTGATTTTTTTGCGGCATTAATTCGAAATGTCCTGCAAAAGAATCCTTGCTGTCATATGTTTTATAGTGACCTGATATGCACCACGGGGAGGTTGCTCGATCGGACTTTCCATACCATGTGGCCCTGAAAAGGGACATTTTTAGGTAGGCGTTCGTGCTTCACTAAGTAAAAATCGAGCTCACTCCTTGGAGACTGTCACACTCTCAGACATTTTTGTCTCATGTGGCCCTGAAAAGGGCCGTTTTTACGTAGGCATTCGTGCTTCAGTGAGCAAGAATCGAGCTCAATCCTTGCAGATTGTCATACTTTCAGCCATTTCTGACTCATGTGGCCCTGAAAAGGGCCGTTTTTAGGTAGACATTCGTGCTTCAGTGAGCAAGAATCTAGCTCACTTCTTGGAGATTGTCATACTCTCAGCCATTTTTGACTCATGAGGCCCTGAAAAAGGCCGTTTTTAGGTAGACATTCGTGCTTCTGTGAGCAAGAATCGAACTCACTCCTTTGAGATTGTCATACTCTCAGCCATTTTTGACTCATGTGGCCCTGAGAAGGGCCGTTTTTAGGTAGGCATTCGTGCTTCAGTAAGCAAGAATCGAGCTCACTCCTTGGAGATTGTCATACTCTCAGCCATTTTTGACTCATGTGGCCCTGAAAAGGGCCTTTTTTTAGGTAGGAACCCGTGCTTCAGTTAGTAAGAATCCAGCTCACTCCTTGGAGATTATCATACTCTCAGCTATTTTTGACAGAGGTTTCATCTTCCTAGATTCTACTTGGTCAAAATGTGCATTTTTTATATAAATTGTTTAAATAATTATCAGTTTCTATCACTATGGAAAATATGACAGCAAGGTGTCTTTTGCAAGACATTTCGCAATGATTCCGAAAAAAAAATCAATCCTTTCCATGAAAAAATGGTTAAAATGTGCATTTGTTTATAAAAATTGTTGAAACAATTAACATTTTTTGGTCACTATAAAAAATATGATAGCAGGGAGTCTTTGGCAAAACATTTTAAGTTGAATCCGCAAAAAAAATCACGTCTTTTCATCAAAAAATGGTCAAAATGTGCATTCGTTTATAAAAATTGTTTAAATAATTGGCAATAATTAGCTATTCTTAACTTATTGTGAGCGCGCATTATTATCCATGATACTTTATACAGAAGCTATGGGTTAAAATTAGCTAATGATTGCGAATCACGAAAAAATTACTTTTGTTCATTAATTTGTTTATAACATTATTACAAATTTTTATTGTGACGCTAGTTCACTGAACATTATATTTAGTTATTTATTACATTGATTATGATCTTTTTTAATGAATTTGAAAGTCTCAGAAGAAATGGTATCACGGAAAAGTTTAGCAACAAAAAGTTGTAACTTTGTTGTTAAGTAACAAATTTCTGTTGAGTCGAAATAAAATACCCGCAGTTAGTCATTATACCTGGAAGCCTTACGGTCATTTCTAAAAAGGAAACATCTAAGTCCGTTAAGAATTGCACTGTCGGTCGATTTTTGTCCAAAAAATGTGCTTTTTTTTCCATTGTGCGGCGGCGGCGGGGCGGTAGGGAACACGCCTTTATAAGCTGAATTTTAGGCGTGTGGAATGGCACGTCAAAAAAGCTCATAAAGGGTGTGATGAGTCAGGGGTATTAGCTCATAACCCTGACATCGCGAAAAGTTAGCTAAATAAAAAGGAAATAATTTTTTTCAAATATCAATACGCGAATTGCAGAAATACTCACAACATAAGTACAAAAGCCAACTAAGATTCATTCTAGCGGTATGAATATTTATCAGTATATATAAATTACAAGGTTTGACTGACGACGTATCACTATTCAACATGGACACGCGCGAGAAGCATCCGTTCACGTCACTAATATGTGGTCCAACAGGTTGTGATAAAACTTTCTTTGTAAAAAAGTTTCTTCGAAATCTCAACCGCATGTGCGATACACAAATTGATGGAATAATTTTCTATTATTCAGATTGGCAAACAGCTTATAAAGAATATGGAAAAGAGATAGAGTTTCGTGAAGGATTACCACAATCTTCTGATTATTCAGATGATTCAAGACCTAAATTCTCGATGATTTAATGAGAGAATCTTCGAGTAGCACAATTGTAGATCTTTTTACTAAAGGAAGTCATCATATAAATTTGAGTGTAATTTTCATTTCTCAAAATCGTTTCCATCAAGGGCATGGTCAAAGAGAGATTTCTCTAAATGCAAACTTTATTGTCACGTTCAAGAATCCTCGAGATCGGGCTCAAATTCAACATCTTGCGCACCAGATTTGTCCTGAAGACGCACGGTTTATACAAGAAGCCTATCACGATGCAACTTCTCAACCGCATGGCTATTTACTTCTAGACTTAAAACAATAAACTCGTGACAATTGTCGCTATCGCACAAGTATATTTCTGGACGATCCTCATCAGTACGTTTACATACCAGTGAAGAGTATAAAGGGGAGAAACAGTGATTGTCAAGTTCCAGTTGCACATTTGTGATGACGCCGAAAGGTTGCAAGTCAATAGGCAGGAAGAATGCCATAGTTTTACATGCCCTTTGTCATCTAAATCCAGATCAACGACAGGCAATACTAAAAACATCTGATGTCAAACTCATAAAGTGTATTTGTGAGTGTGCCTTAAATATCTTGTTGGGAAATGTTCCTCTTAGAGATGGTCAGAAGCTAAAATTGAAAAAACATAGAAAGACACTACGAAAGTTAGTTGAAACGCGCGGTGCATAGAAAAGCAAGAAAAAATGTATTGTTCAAAAAGGTGAATTTCTGCCTCTCCTGCTTGGACCAATCATTGGTGGTTTGCTCTCCAATTTGTTCAAATCTTCTTCGTAGAACTTTCAATAATATGGAGCATACAAGAAAAATGGTACTGATTCCTAGCGAGCAAGTGGACAAAATTAATCAACAAATGCAGACGATAAATCAGACATCTTTACACAACAATAATAATAATGATTCGCTGGTTATATCATTGATACCTGGTGCAACAACACAGACTCCTGGAAACAATCTTGGTAGATAAGATTCTGAAATGAGTCGAATCTTATTCTCGCCTTTTCCGTACGATGAACGTAAAAGGTGGAAAGACTACAGTCAAGTGTTGAAAAAATTTCTCTTCTTTGTCGATAAAAGTAGGAAATTAACTGCTGAGAAAATGGATTATTCTGAAAATACAGATAATGATTCCCATGAGTTTATGCCTGTAAAGGATATTATAGCTAATGTACCTAAATCTTTTCGCTATAAAAGTACATTATTACTCAATCACCAAACAAAGCCTGCCTTTGCCGACAGAATGGAATGGGATAAATATGGCTGGATGATCATTGACGAAAAACGAAATGAACATTCAAACATTTCAGATCTCGTTAATGATGCATTGAGGAATAGAAAAAGTGCTAACCCTCCAGGAAAAAGTCACTTTGCCCGTATACTTGAAGAGCTTGGCGCACCGCGAGAGCTCGTGAAAAATCATGAATATTGGACTTAAGCTAAGCAGATACAGCGCGACATCAACTACCGATTGAACCAAGAATCTCTCATAACACATGATGAAACTACTGAGGATGAGGTTAGAATAAATAAAACTCTTACAACTCCTAATAATTCAATTCGTGAGAGGAGTCGCAGTAGAATTAGAAGAAGTAGCCGTCGAGAGAAGGTACAATCTGGTTCAGGAATGCTAACTAAGTGGCAATCTTTCATCCTAAAATGAAGCTACTTGAAGAAATATACTACAATCCTGTTCATCCTGCTTCTTGCAGTGGAGCAGAAAAATTAACATGTGTTACACGTGGTAAAGTATCTCGCACACGATTACTTGATTGGCTGAAATCTCAGGACGCATTCACTTTACACGGGCCTATTCGACACCAATTTCAAAGAGCTCATTACACAGTTTCCAATTTTGATGAGGTTTGGGAATGTGATTTAATTGAGATGCAAAGTGTTTCTTCTTATAACGATAATTGTGTCGCTCAATGTAAAAGTGGCGTAAGTCCACATTTTTAAAAAACATATTTTTTTTTAAATGTGGACTCACGCCACTTTTACACTGAGCGACACAATTATCGCTATCTCTGAATGGTAATTGATATCTTAAGTAAATTCGCCTGGGTTGAGACACTTTGAAATAAAACAACACTGAAGGTTAAAAAAGCTTTTGAACGTATTTTCCAAATAAGTAATCATCGTAGTCCTTTCTGTTTACAATCAGACAAAGGAAAGGAATTCTTCGGAGCTTTGTTTCATCTGACTGATAATGGGATAAAATTCCGCGTGACACGGGATCCTAACGTTAAAGCAGCCGTAGTCGAACGTTTCAACCGAACACTCAAGGAACGTATGTGGAGGTACTTTACACACAAAATTACTCGACGATATGTTGATGTTTTACAACAAATTGTGAGTGGTCACAATAATGCTAGACATTCTAGTATTAGAATGACACCGCCTGAAGTTAATTTATCGAATGCAGCCGAAGCTCGAGCAAATATTCATCGTCGTTTCTGTAAAGAAAAAAAGTCCAAAGGAAAGCCTAAATACAGTGTTGATGACAATGTCAGAATCAGTCGTGAGAAAGGTATTTTTGGGAAAGGTTATCAGTCTGGCTGGAGTGAGGAATTGTTTGTTGTAAGGCGGGTCATTACAGGGAGAAGTCAAGCACCTTACATGTATGATTTGAAAGATTTAGCAGGAGAAGAAACAGAAGGTGTTTTTATGAACAAGAATTGACTGGTGTCAAAAATAAAAAACATTGAGGAGGATGAATTTCAAATTGAAAAAATATTATAGACTGAAGGCAAGGGAAACAAAAAACAATTTCTTGTCAAGTAGTTAGGTTATCCTGACAAATTTAATTCGTAGATTCCAGCCTCAAATTTAAGAAACTTGTGAAAATGAATATCGATCAATTCTACCTCATTTTACCAAGCAATAGTAGTATGAAATATTTTCCCGAAAATACCACTTCCAATTTTATCACACAATTGCCACATGAGATTCGCCTACAAGGACAGTGGGTCGTAGCACTCACAGAAATACAACTTCCTCGTACATTTCTTCATGTGATACACAATGGTTCATTTGAAAATCGTATTGTTCTTATGAACAGTGGGGCTGCAGGATATGAATATCCACAATATGATGGTAATATTAAAAATATAAAATCCATTGAGAAAGGCATTGCCCTTCTTCACGAATATAACG
>CAKNXH010001311.1:13749-61147 GCA_932178445.1 Andricus quercusramuli
ATATATATATATATATATATATATATATATATATAAGTTAAAAAAAGGGTTAAACACCACCACAGGCTTCCGCATTTATCCGCAATGTTGAATGTGCATTTATTAATTTAATATTACTTTATTCAAGTTTAATATTATTTCATTCCATGGACAAAATATTAATATAAAAAAAGATTTACTTCAAAAAAACTGATGAGGTTTATTAAATCCTGTGAAATAATGGGTGGTTTTGAGCATTATAGGACCCTAATTAAGAGGACTATTATATATAACACTGCCTTCTCCGATTTTGTGGGCGACTCTAAAGAAATGGAACTCGTTGTGGGAGGTTCACTAAAACTGCTCACGGGAAGTCGATTTGGAAAAAAAATGAAACGTTGTTGTGGACTGAGAAGAATGAAATTAGTTTCTCTGTCAGGGGCGTTCTTCCTTTTTCTTCTTTTTCTTCTTTTAGTCTTTTTAGTTCGCCGACATAAATCGGATTTTGAAGGTAAACGCCGCTTAAAAATAATACAAATGTGAAATTTTAGAAGATTAACTTCAAAATGAAAAAAAAAACTTCATTCATTCTATCGTTCAAATACATTTTTGATCAAATATCATTTTTTAAACTCAATCCAGAGAAAAAATTATATTCACAGAAGTGTAATTCAATAGACCGTTTAATAAAAGTGCTTCTAATTTTTCTAATTTGTTCTGGTTCAATCATTCAAAGATCATACCCGTACGGACAGATTTCCCTTCCCTTTTCCAGCTACCTTTTCCAGTTTCATGTTACAATTGTTCGATTTAGAGAAGTTTTCAATGAATTGTACTATTTGAAATCATGCATTGTGAAATAGAGGAAACTCGAATATAATTATTGATTTTTTGATAGGATGCGTAGTTTTTGTTTTAATCGTAAAAAGTAACATTGAAACTTATCAAAATATAATTATTGGAAAAATGAAACAAGGTACGAAGAAAAATGAAGACAAAATTTGTATGCCAAAAGATGAGTGACAGATATTTTATGAATTATTTGTTGATCAGACGCGTAGTTATTGTTTTAATCGTAATAAATAAAATGAACAATTTTACAACATAAAAATTGTGAAAAAGGACACAAGTTAAGAAAATAAAATGAATAGACAAAATTTGTTTGACCAAAAAAGATGAACAAATTTGGAATAAATCGTTTTTTTTTTTGCAGGACGCATAGGAAGCGCTTTTGTGTCAACAATTTTGTAGAAAATTTAATTTTTTCAATAATTTTTTTGTAATAATACTCAATTTTTTGGTTAAAATTCAAATTTTTGTTTGAAAATTAATCTTTTGTTGTTGAGGATTCAGGTATTTTTTCAAGAGTTTTTTTTGTTAAATCTAATTGTTGTCTATTTTGAATCAAAATATTTTTTTTTGTTAAAATATCAACTGTTACATTTCGCGTTAAAGATTTACCTTCTTAGGATGAAAATTCCACTATTTGGTCGAAATTTGAACTACTTTCTAAAAATTCAATTTTTTTGGTTGCAAATTCATCATTTTAGTTGAACATTTTGTTTAAAATTCAACTGATTGGTTGGAAATTAACTTTTTTGTAGAAAATTCATCTTATTCGCTTAAAAATTCAACACTTTGGTGGAAAATTCAATTAGTTGGTATAAAAACAGGTTTGCAGAAAATTAGTTTTTTTTATTAAAAATTGATTTTTTTAATGAAAATTCAACCACAACATTTTTCGTTCATAAATGATCTTTTTTGGCTTATAGAAAATGCTATTAAGATCAAAATGTTGAGAAACGGACATCACATACATTGTTGAAACTATTTAGTTGGAAATGCATGTTATTTGTTGAAAATTCATCTGTTATGCAGAGAAGTGATCTTTTTAGTTGAAAACTTAACTACTTGGTTAAAAATGTATATATATTTTTGAAAATGCATCTTTTTTGGTTGAAAAAAAAATTTTTTGCATAAAATTCATATTCTCGGGTTGAAAATTCAACTCTTTTGTAGAAAATTCTTATTTTTGCTTGAAAATTATACTTTCAAATATATGACATAAAATCATTATTCTCATTATTTTATGAAAGTAGTAAAATAATAATAATAAATAAATTTGTTTATTAATTGAAAATAACAATAAAATGTTAGATGACAATTTGATGTGTGTTTTAATACTCCACAGTTATATTCTTTTAACTGGCTAAAACGCGTAAGGCGTTTAGAATAATGGTTCAGTATTCTTTTGAACGCCTCATGAAATCAGGCACTTGGACGCCAGGTAAAGATTTCGTCCCAAATTCTTCTGAACGGCAGTCGCACAGTAGGAGGAATCGGGGATTTACTGTTCAGAATCCACTACAGCCTATAATTCTTGACCAATTTTAATTTTTTTTTTAGAAATACTCATGATTAAATCCTGCAGTATGATTTCAGATCCCATTTTCTAATTTCTCTCAGTGGAATTTATTATTTAAACAAATAGAACGTCAAAATTGGAAATTTTACAGATATTATTTGTTTTCTCCGAAGAAAAGATTCAAAATCTATCTATCAGAATTGTTGCAGATACACTTAAGGAACATCAAAATTCAGTTAAAGATTCAATCCAAACATTGTAAACTATTTATATAAACAATTATTTTCATAAGGTGCTGAACCGCAACAAAAAACTTGATCTTGATTAAAAATTGCTAAATATCTGGTCAAAGTAGTATTTAGAGCCAAAAATAACCATAATATAAATATTAATATTTAATATTATAAATATAAATATATATATTAATATTAATTATAATATTATAAACAAATAAAAAATGTATCGTTTTCCATCTTGAAAAAATGTTTTTTTTCTGCTGAATCATGTTCAAGCTATCTCAGCGGTTACATCTCATCATAAGAAAGTGTGGCACCAACTTGCAATTGTTATTGTTATTCACTATATTTTAAATAAACATTCTTCTATAGCAATTCCACGTCTGGATAAGCGGCTTATTCACAATGATTATGTTAATGCACCTTGATGGTGATACTTAAATAAGTAATTTTCAATTAATGCTATTTTCAAATAATTATAGAAAATTTTTAATTTCATAAACGAAATATGTTTAAAAATTATTTTTCTATGTAGATGAGAGGTTTTTTCACCACTTATACTCATTTGAAGATATTTTTGTAAAACAAAATATAAATTAGGCGACGAGCACGGTCGACAGCTTAAAATTGTCAATTTTGAATAAATTATAAAAAATAGTGACATACTTGTAATGCAAAAACAATATCAAGCAAAAATACATTATTTTGTATTATGAAAAGTCAACAACGTCCAAATTTAGTATATTTACTCTTCAAGAATTATTGTGCAATAACAGCATTCTCGATTGACAACAATGGAAGACTTAATTCAGAAGAAGACATATTGATTATTTTTGCCTAAGAATTCAGGCAAATTCATAAACTTCAAAACACACCTCACCTGATTCAATGAGATTCATTGAAGGAAGAAATTGTTCTTATATGATATTATAGTGTAAGCAAAATAATATAGCAAACTAATTTCTCTTAAATATTTTGCTGATAAAAGTTACAATTTGCTATTGTTATTTGATAATAATATTAATTGAGAATTACCACAATCAAGATTCGTTAAAATAATCAATACTGAAAACCCGCTTATTTAGACATAAAATTTCTGTAGATGACAGTTTATTAAAAATATTCTTAATAAAAATTTCATTGAACATAATATTGAACATTTATATTTTTCTGCAGCTTCCTATTATAATTTATAATTGATTTGAAAGTTTTTTTATGAGAAAATTAAACCTAAAAATACAATTTGTTTATTAGAATATTTATGATAATGGTAATTGTCAACTAATGGTTATTTTCCATTGTATGTACTACTCCAACGAGATATTTAGGCATTTTTTATTAGGATGAAGTTTTTTTTTGCTGTTGAGCATCTTATGAAAATAATTGTTCATATATATTGTTTATAACGATTGGCTCAAATCTTTAATTGAATATTGATGTTGCTCAAGTGTATCTGCAATAAATCTGAAGGATAGCGACTTCTCTCAAGTCTTTTCTTCGAAGAAAACAAAGAATGTTCGTAAAATGTCCAATTTTGACGTTCTATTTGTTTGCATAATGAATTTCACAGAGTGTAAATAAAAAATCGGGCATGAAGTCGTTTTGTAGGATTTAATCCTGAGCATTTATAAAAAAATCGTCAAAATCGATCAAGAATTGTGGGCTGTAGTGGATTATGAACAGCAAATTCCAATTCTTCCTACTGTGAGTCTGCCGACGACCTGGAACTTCTAAATGCCTATGACATATATAAAAAATAAATTTTTTACATTTCTTTAACTAGAGAAACGCGACTTATTTTATTAACTCTTAAAGGGTACTTGGGGTCACTGTGACCCCACGGAAACTTCACGCTAAGTGTGGGTCAAGATTGACTTTTTTGATTTGACATTCAACTTTTGATAACATTTTTGATGTGTAAAGATCTTAGACTTCGATGTGGGAAGTCGCGCCTGAGTCGAGTGAAACCAAGGCTCGAAAGTGTAACGCAAGCCTCCGACACACACGTTGTGTCGTGTGTCAGAGACCGGAGGTTTGCTCCTCTTCACCCACTGAAAGGAGCCCTGCAAAAAATTGTTATTTCCGAACTTATTGATATTTTTCGGAAACATTAAAATTTGATGTTTTTTCAAACAACTTCTAATAAATTTAGCACATACTGCCTTTCATTTGTGCCTATAAAACGGGTACTTTTATCACCTTTCATGGAATAATTGTAAGAAAATTTACAGTTTATTATTATTAAAACTAGGGTACTTGTTCAAACTATTGAAAAAGAGATGTCTGAAAACTTTTACTTATAAAAAACTTTTAGAATAATTTAAATTTAAATTTAATAATTCTTGAAAAATAGATTTAAATTCCACTAATTTTATTCCTGAACTTTTACATATATATTTATATTTCAATTTCGGTTAACATTTACCGAAGCTGTTTACACATAAATTTGTATTGGGTCATTGTTTAGGAGGCACGTGATGTGTCATGTATTTTGTAATAAATGAAGTATTTACTTTCATGAAAAAAATGTTAATTATAATTATTATGCACATTAATCATCAAAATCGATGCGATCTATCTACCTAATTTTTCTCGAAAATGACCGCATTCATACTCGAAAATAAATAACTTTTTGCAATGCACCATTCCAGACTAATTTTTCATGCAAAGTGTGGCATCTGGAAAGTATATGCCAAAAACTTTTATTACGAAATAACCGAAATTAATGAAGTTTCAAATAGTCGATTATCAATGATTCTTTGGAAACATTTTATTCTTATTTTGTATTATTTTAACATCACTCATGATTTTTTTTTCACCCAAAAATATCGTTTACTTTCGATCTGAGGGCTGTTTTAAGTCGGTGGGGTCAGTATAAGACCTCATGTGTCCTTCATGGAATTATTTTGAGGTTTATACAAGGTTGCTTGCTCTCACAACAATATAGAAAAAAATGTAACTTCTAATTTAAAATAATAAACATCGCTAATTCCCGAAAATTGAGACGATCAGACCTATTTTTTCAAATAAACGAATAATATTCAAATGAATAAAAGTCACAATTTTCAGTGCATTTATAGAAAATTTATTTCATTTCAGTCCGTTTCTACACCCGTGCAAGTGGGGTTGCTGCGATCACAGACAGAATTTATGAGGGAAAAAAGTCCTTTTATCGTATGTAATAAGTACAACGATAAGATATGCGCGTAAGGTGGCGGATACGAAAGAACGAGTGCAAATGAGCTTCGTTTTACATTCGCCTACCGCATAAATACGTGTGTGCATACAACTCGCGACATAAATTACAATTACTATGATTATTATTATTTTTTTATAACTTTAAGCGCCGTTAATATTCATGAATGTAGTTTTCATGCTAAAGTTCAAGTTGAGGTCAACCTTGACCTCTTCTGACGTTTAAAAGTATTGTTTCCCCATTTTAATATACGAGTTTCCTCTAGTGTGTTTTTCACAGGATAATGTTTTCATATTTTCGTATATGTCAGAAACTTTCTTTTAATTAGAATCCGGGATTATGTATCATTCATTCATTCTATTTTTAAGAATTCAGGTATAATTCCAATTATTCCTTTAATTGTGGGATGTGCGAAAAAAAGGGTGAGTCAAAATAATTAATTTCAATAGGAAACACTGTTCTTAAGTTTATTGTTCCATGGAAAAATGAATTAATTTTTGATTGTAAAGATAAAAAATGCCATTTCAATGAGGTAGTTTCTTATGAAGGTTCTTTGTTCTTTGTTTATTGAGGCATTCAGAAGAATACTCAACTATTCTTCTATAAAAGTTGAATTAAATTTTCAATTAAAAAATTTAATTGTTAACAACAACAAAAAACGAATCTCCAACACAGAAGATTAATTTTCTACCAAAAAAATCGAATTTTCAACAAATTAAACAAATTTCCAACATAATAGTTGAATTTTCAACTAGGGCGATCATTTTTCTCTCAAAAAGACGAATTTTTAACAAGTTACAGAAATTTTCAACCAAATAGAGTAAACAATGGATATTATGCTATAGCTTCTAAAATTTTTCAATTGAACAATGGAATTTCTAAATTAAAAAAGATAAATTACTAACCAGAAATACTTCAATTAAAAACCTACTTGAATTTTCATTTAGGAGAATTAATTTTCGATAAAAAAGAAGTTTCTTCTAAACAGTTAAATTTGTTACCAAAGAGTTGAATTTTCAATCATTATCAACGAAAAAGTCAATTTTCAACGAACCAGTTGAATTTTGAACAAATTAAAAAAATTCTCAATTGAAAAAATTAATTTTTAACAACAAAAGAACGAATTTTCAACACAGAAAATAATTTTCTGCCAAAGAGGCAAATTTTCAATAAAATACACGAATTTTCAACTAAAAAGTTGAATTTTCAACCTAGAAGATTACTTCATCTCTACCGAAAAGATGAATTTTCAACAAATTTTCAACTTAATAGTTTGAATAATGGATGTGATACTAGTTTCTAAAAAATTGTAACTAAACATTGAATTAAATGTACCTTTGAGAGAATTAATCTACAATACAAAAACGAAACATTTGAATTTTTAACCAAAGAATATGAATTTTCAACAAAAAAGTTAATTTTCAACCAACCATTTGAATATTCAATCAAATAGTTCAATTTTCAGTTCGAAAATTAATTTTCAACCAAAAAAGCGAATTTTCAAATAAAATTATGAATCTTCCACCAAAAAATTAACTGTTAAGAAAGTAATTTAACTTTTAACCAACCAGTGAAATTTTCAACTCGAAAAAATGAATTCTTAACGCAAAATGCAATACTTGATATCTTAAAAACAAATATTTTACTTCATAATAAAAAATGTGATCAAACAAAAAAAAACTTTCAACAAAATTCTTGTATCCTCTACTAAAAGAAATTAATTTTCAACTGAATTTTGTAATTTTAACCGAAAAATTGATTTTCTACTGATTAAGGAAAAAAAGTTTCAATCAAATTGTTGAATTTTTAAGTCAAAAAGACGAATTTTTAACCAAGTAGTATGACTTTTTAACAAAATTAATGAATTTTCCACAAAGCAGTTAGATTTTGAATCAAATAATTAAATTTTTACCCAGAAAAAGATTAATTTCTAACCGAGTTCGAGGCCTCTTATCATTAAATCAAAGAATCATAAAAAAACAATCATACTAATTAAATAATAAATTTATTATTATTATTACAAATTACAAGAAATTAACTACTTTAAATTGAATGAAACCCGTTTGTTTTTGAGTAAATGCCTAAATTTATTATTTAACATGCATCAATTTTAACAATAACAATGCATCAATTTTACTATTTCAAATTGTAACTTGTGCCAGGAAAATCGTAAATGCGCCTATTTGACGTTTTATTATTTACTCAATACCACAAAAAAATGCGTTCAGATTTCAAATTATGAATGTTGAATGGTAAATTGAGCTATTTAATTTATTCCGTAACCGAATTGCAAAATAAAAATAAAACGTTTACCTTTGAAACCTGCAAAAACAATAAATTAAATTAGAAGAGCCTTTCTAAACATATGACATAAAATCATTATTTATATTATTTTTTCAGTGTTTATTTAATTAATTAAAAGAACATACAAATTACTTACTTAATAGCATAAATAAATCGAAGTTGCTTAAAAAGGTTCATTTTGAGGGTTTCCTAGTCCCGGGCAGAAATCCTTATAGTTTCAGGTGGGTGTCCGCCCATCCGTCTGGCGTACGACCCAATATGGGAATAGGACCCAAAACGTACATGGAACCCAAAATTTACATGAGGCCCAAAATTGTCATGGAGCCTAAAATTTCCATATTGTCCAAAATTGACAAAGGACCCAAATCGACATAGGGCCCAAAATAAACGTAGGGACCAAATTTGTTATAGGGCCCAAAAATAGACAAAGGGCCCTTTGGCATAGTGCCACAAAATAGACATAGAGCCCGAATTTTGCATAGGGCCGAAATTTGACGCATGGCCCAGAGTTTACATAGAACCCAAATTTGGCATAGGGCCCAAAAAGAAACATGGAACCCAAAATAGACATAAGGCCTGAATTTGGCATAGAGCCCAAAATAGACATAGGGCCCAAAAAGAGATATAGGGCCCAAATTTAGCATAGGGCACACAGTTGAAATAGGGCCCAAAGCCGACAAAGTCCCAAAAATGTAAGCACCTAAAGCTCGGTGCTTACTTTGACGCTTTGACTAATTTTTATTGTTAATCACCAACACGTTTTTCTTCATGCAAATAAATTACTTTCCTTATAGCAGCTGAATAACCAAATGTGAAAGGCATAATTACACAGAAAAAGTTAATTTTCAAAAGTTCCTCTATTGCCTATAATTTCTTCAAATTCACAGTATCTTTTTTGAATTTTGTTCATACCAGCAATACCAGCATATATTTTTGACATTCAGTTTCCTTACGAAATACCAGTTCGCAATACATTAATTCATTTAAAGACATTAATTTATACGATCACGGTATACTAGAGATGGGGGTCTTTAAATTAATGAAAACTTGTCGATATGAAACTTAAGAATTGATCAATTTCTATACTTTCTTCTCTTATGTCGAAAATACAAAATTCTGTAAATCGAAAATTACACTAAAAAATTGTTTATTAGATTCTCTCGAAACTGCAAAAGAATTTTTTTAGCTGGGTTTAAGGACTTTCTGTTGATAACTCAGAAGAAAATTTACAACTGGCCCAGTACAGATCGACGAAGTCCCAATACTGGACGCCTGCACTGGGCCAGTACTGGCGTGTAATGCTTCGCAGTACTGGCGTTTGGTACAGCAGCGGTACTGTACACCAGTACTAGTTTCTGTACTGGCGTAATACTGTCGTACAAAAATGTCGGACTTGATTTAAAAAATTATTAAAAATAATTTAATTGTTTTTAGGACACACTGACCTGATCTATTCATCATCATGCGACTGCATAGCGACCGAATATTATTTATAATTTCAAAAATGTAAAGTTTATTCAAATTTTATGGTTAATTTTGAAGCCCAATATTGCTGCACTCTAATGATATGACAAAAAGGGTATTTAAAAAATGAATATTAATTGATTGCGAGTATTTTGTCTATAAATATTTATGGTTCTGCTTAGAATGAGAACAAATATTACATTTTCAAGCATTATATTACAAATACCATTTTTTACGCTACGGGGTTTCGAATCTACATCTTTATTCAAATCTATCACTTAGCCGTCAGTAGTCTTAATTATGGATCTAAATTCTAAAATCTAAACCAATGGAACTTAAAGTTGATGAAGACCAATCATCATAAGCGACAGCTCAAAAAAATAAAACACCAAATTTTGAACTTTCTTTTTCCAATTAATTATTTATTATCATATGATTTGATGCTGATGTAACATAAATTAACTGTTGATGGAAATATTAATAAAGTAATTTTTAAATATATAATTTTATTCGGTTGAAATCTTCATTTTCCTGAGCAATACGCAATTTTAATGGCTTGTATCGTTAACTGCAACAATTTTTGTTAAACACATTTTTTTCATCTTTAATGTGATGTTTTGATTTTCAGATGTTACAGACCATTTTATAACTTTTAAGAATTACATCAAATATAGTTTTTTCTGAACATTTACAATTTTTCATGAAGTTGGAACTTAGGATTCTTTTCTTTAAAAAAAAAAAACATTTTTGCGATACACTGTCGGCTTAGTATTTCACATTTCGTAAATATGATAATAAAGTATAAAAGACGATAAAATAAAACTGAAAAATTAATGTTTTTTTGGGTTATATTTTTTGTTCAACATGAAAAATGTTATAATCTTTGAAAAAACTGCAATCGATTCAAATTATTCATATATTTTTAAAAAATGGCGTTTGTTTATATTCGAATTATATGTTTACTCAACATTCAAATACAATAGAATAATAACAATGGCCGACAGAAATTAACATTTTTTTGTACCTTAATCCGAGGGGTTAATTACTCGGATTTTTTATCCACACTATATAGATTGCAAGATTGTATGGGATTGCAAAAGATGGCATTAGATTGCAGAATGCAGAAGATTTCATGAATTATAGAAAATTCATTATAGAAAATAATTACATGGAAAACAATTATAGGATAATCAGCGATGGAATAAATAACACAAAAATTCTTACTTGATTTCCTTTGAAATAAAATTTAATTTATTCCGTAAAGTATAAATAATTTGAAATCCGCCTGAATATGAATTGATTTAAACTTATCCATTAAAGTTCTCCGGAAGGAAAGTTGAAATCCCTAGAACTTCATTGAAGTTCTCTAGAAGAAACATTAAAATTCCTATAAATCTTTGAAATCTCTTGAAATCCTGGGAGATTGAAATAAAATCCTTAGAATCTTGTGAAATTCCTTTAAATGCCTTAAAATCTCTTAGAATCTGTGGAATCGCTAAGAATACCTTATTCGATGAAATTTAATTTATTTTCCAAAGTTTTCTAGATATCCTTTGAAATTTCTTGAAATTTGAAATTTGAAAAGAATACCATAAAATCCTTCTCCTTTCCAGACCTTGTTGCAGATCTTCCACATCCCTTCCCTTACCCCTTCTCCTCCATACTTTATCGCTTCGTTCTCCATAGTTCATACCATTCTCTCCTGTAACCTTGTTTCTTTTTAGTCTATCTATTGCCTGATCCACTTCTTTTATTGTTATTTCATTCCCTTCCTCCATTTCTCCCTGGAATATCCTTCTATTTTCCCCTTTGATCACATTTTGTTCTCCCCCTAACAGATCCTTGAAATAATCCGTCCACTCACCTATTTCTATTTCTTCATTCACGCCCTTCCTTCCTCCTCTTTTCCTGTTTATCACAACCCAGACCCTACTTTCTTTGATCGCTTTTTCTACTTTTTTCTTGTATTTCTCCTTTCCTCTTTGCCTTTTCCTTTCCAGCATCCTCTCATGTTCTCTTTTTCTCCTGTTGTACTCCGCCTTCTCCATTTCTCCTTTCCTCCAGTTTCTTACACACTCTTTCATTCTTTCTTTACTCTCTCTCTCTCTCTCTCTCTCTCTGTATTCCTCGTCCTACTAGCCACTCTTTCCCTCTCCTCTTCCTTCTTTTGTACCTATTTTATCCCTTACCTCCTCAATCGACCTTTTCAACCTTTCAATTAACGAGTCTACTCCCTCCTCTTTTTCATACAAATTCACCGCGTTGGCAAACACTCAATTCATAAATGAAAATTCAGACCATTTTTTTGAAATCAGTTAGTCTTCATCTACATTTCATTAAAATGTGAGCTCTCTACCTTCAAAATTGCACCTGCAGTAATTGTTTAAAAAAAAATATCTCTTCTCCTAATCATCGTGGAGCTATTGTCATTTTTACTTCTTCATTCAGAACTCATAACTGATCATGAACTGTAACCGAAATTTTGTAAGACTAAAATCAAGGAAGTTATTCTATTTGTTTATAAGGAAATAAAGCCTTTTCCTGCTTCCAGCCGTTTTTGACCACATTTAATGAAGAAAAAAATCTGAGTATTCATCTGGGTACAGAGATGTTGGGGATTGAAATTCTGCACTTTCATTGCTTTTAAATATTTTTTTCAGAAGTACAGTACCTGAAAAAACAGACAATCTATGAACAAGAAACAGATTTTCTGCCAAAATATTTACTACTTTAGGCTGAAATTTTTCACACGCTCTCTCCTCATAAGAATACATATTTTCACAGATTATGAAAGACCTGCGTGCAATCTTCAAAAAACATGGTTTCGCGAAATTTGAACAGCTCGCAGTTTCTTGCGTTTGCGAATTAGCTGTTGAAAATATAGGCCTTTATCCCTAGGCATCAGCACTACACAGCGGATGACGCAGTTCTGTTAGCAGACGATGAGGAGGGGATGAACCTAATGATGATAACTTTCGAAGAGTATGTGGGAACAGAAGAATTGACGGTGAACGTAGGGAAGACCAAGATGATGTGCTTCAGAAGAAGAAAGACCAAGATAGATTACGTTTGCAAGATGAACGGACAAACAGTGGAAAGTGTGGAGGAGTTCTGTTACTTAGGGTTTTGGTTTGAGGCAGGAGGGGAAAACGAGGTGCAGGTGAGGAAAAGAATCGAATGTGCGAGTTCAGTTATGGGCCAAGCATGGGGTATAGGAAAGAGAAGGTCCAGTGACGGTTGGAGAATCAAGGTTTGGTTGTTTGATGCGTTGGTTTGGGCGGTGTTGTCCTATGGAGTGGAGGTCTGGGAATGGAAGGAACATAGGAAAGTGGAAAGCATGCAACAGAGGAAGGGAAGAAATGGTAACTAGAAAAATTAAGAGAGTCTGCAAGTTTGAAGAGAAGCTGAAAAGGAGTGAGGGAGCAGAATACTGCCGTCCAAAGTAAAAAGATACATAAGTGACATTGTCGCTTAGGTCGACTTTCCCATTGCTAAGCTTAAGAGAATAACCCTAAACCGCAAAGTCACTTATGCATCCTTTTACCTTGGACGGCAGAATAGCACAAGTATGCTTGGACGAAGTTTGGAACAAGGAGAGAAGAGGCAATTTGGGAAATTCGAAATGGGAGGAAGAAAGGAAAAAAATGAGGAGGGTTTGTGACATACAAGAAGATGTGCTGGATTGGCAGAACATAGAATTAGAGCTATTAGTAAGACAAAGAGAAGAGAAATAGAGAAAGATTATGGATTCGAGGTACAATAGATGGTATATGATGGTCAAAGGGTTGAAGGAACTAGAATATTTGCAAAAAATAAAAAAGGAATACAAATTAAATAGGGTGGTACGGTTTAGAATGGGAGAAGGAGTGAGAGTTTATAGATATTGGATGGATGAAGAGGACGATCTGTGCAAAGTATATGGGTACGAAATGGAGTCATGGGCACATGTGTTAGAGAGGTGTACAGGAGAGGAAGGTGGACAGTTGAATGGGAATGAGTGTGTAAGATGGATTTTGGATGGTAATGGATAGGGAGTGACGTGGATGAAGAAATTGGAAGAAGGGAAACAGGGCAGAGCCAAACGGGTAATTCTATTGAAGGAAAGTAAATAGCAAAAAGTTCATTTCACAATCGTGGAAAATTTATTTTTATGGTGAAAGGAAACTGAAGCGCGAGAAGATCGCTGATTTGCTAAATTATGGGTAATAATATTATTGTTATTATTCTGAATGAAGCGAAACATTAGAATATGAGCAGTGGTTAAGTTAGATTAAGGATGGAATGTAAATATATGTACAGGGAGCGGAGGCCCTCAAACCCGTAAAACGGAGATTAAATATACATGTTATACATACATTATTATTATTATACCATTAAGCCATTTCCCTTTCGGGATAGGCGTGACTTACTCGGTGAAGAAAGGAGTAGTGAGAGGTAGGGGGTATAGATTTTTTAGATTGATCTAGAATTCTCATGTTATTCATTTAAATGACACGTTCGTTCCGCAACACTGCTCCGACCCAGGTTGCTGATCAATCTCTAGAGATCACCCCAAATGAAGATCCTCACAAAATTGTTATGTGTATGGTTTCCCACTTGGGCCCATTAGTATCCAAGGTATTTGTTTCAGGCGTCATTCACTCTACTTCCACCCTTTTTACAAAATATTTGTCGCCACACTTTTCTGTCCTGGCATATTACTTTAGCTTCCTTCACGTCCATGCATTTTTTCATGCAAGCTCTCGTGTTTCTATAGCTTCTTATGTCTCTTCGGATTAATGTCTCATTCACAGATTCTTACTATTCTTCCGGTGGTCTACCTCTGGGCATTTTCCATTTACTTTACATTTATACACTTGTTTGGCCAGTCGCTCATCTTGCATTCTTTCAGCGTGTCTGATCCATCTTAACTGATTTCTTTCTCATATGCACAGACAACTTTCTTTTCTACTCTCAAGCTTTCTTGTGTGATCTGTCTTAAGCTAAATATTTGATTTGTACATCATGATCTTCCTGGCATAAATCCACGTTGGACTTCCCATATCTTCTCTTTTGTAATTTTCATTAACCTACGAATAAGTATTTTTGAGTATATTTTACTAACGATACTTAATATAATGATTTTCTTTAATAATTTTTCAAGAACCGCGAAAAAATGATAAGAAATTCATTGTAGGAAATCATTCTAGACCCTATTGAATTTCCTAAGATAATGTTTCGTGAGAAAGGATTACAGTGTACTGTAGAAAATTGCATGAAATTGCATGAGATTGCATAAGTATACAATATACATCAGATCGAAGGAGTAATTAACCCCTTGCCTTGATCTTTATTAAATTCATTTGTAATACTCACTTCACTCTTTTGTTCACAGAGAACAATTTATCTAGATAAATTCTATAAACTGCTAGATATTTAGGAACATAGCTAAAAATGTAGGTAACACAGCTATATTTTCTCAGAAGACGAAATCCAGCTAAACGTTGAGCTGGGACAGCTAAACCATTTTTTTCAGTGTTCTTTCTTTTTTTTCTATGAGGACATACAAAAATGCCTGAAAAACTTCAAATCTGATATTTAATGGTAATTATTCCGGGACATTGAGTTATGTTAACTAAGAATGGAGTCGTTTACCGAATCACGTGGAGAACGATGACACGGCCCTTCTGCTGATCGAGGATCGATCATTAATCATAGAGCGCGAAAGACATCGATCCCATGTCCGAAGTCGCGTGGCTCGCTTGTCCTGAGCCCTTGTAAACAAGTCTTCATGACAAAGCGTCTGTTACGGATGATCGTATAGATTTTCAAAATCATAGCTGACATTTCTTTCCTTTCCATTTATCATATCATCCAAATGTAACCGCATAACGTAACACAAAATGAAGAAAGCTGATTATATCTTCAAAGATTTACAGACGAATACTTTTTTATCTCTTTATATCACATTCAAATTTTTTATATTGCTGATTATTTTTAAAATATTGCATTAAATTTGGTATAGTCTATCGTCTATCCATTCTGTGAAATTTTATTTCACACCACTTCCTAAAGAACAGTTCCAATTTGTAGTATTCCCTCACTATACCAAAGCTAAAAACTGAAATTTGCACCAGAAAAATGCTCACGTATTTATTGAGCTTTCCTATCAAATAATTATATTAAAAATGTCATCTTTAAAAAAACCCGCTTTATAGAATTTCTGAAAATTCTGTAAGCTCTAGAAAAAACTTATGCTGTAACAATTTTGACCGTAAATCCTATAAATTGCATCAAATAATTCTTAAACAATTAAAATTGTACAACTTCAGAATGAAAACCTTATAATAAAATTTGATTATTTGAACGATTTCAAATTAAAAGCACTTAACTTTGAATAATTTAAGATTAAAACTTTCGAAATTGTAAAATTAAAAATTAAAAGTATAGATGAAGTAAACAATTCAGGGTCTTTCCCCCTTTTCCCGTTTTTCCAGGATTGAACATTCAAGTTGAACGTTCAAGTCTACTTTAAAATTTTAGATTAAGAATTCTTTTTCTTTTATGGTATTATTTGGTTTGAAATTTAATTATTTTGCTGAAAATTAAGCAATTTTGTTAGAAAGTCATCCTTTTTAGTTTTAAAATTTGTCTTGATATTTTCGGGTTAAAGATGTATAATTTTGTTGAAAATGCATGAATCTTGTTAAAAATTCATATTTATTGGTAGGAAACTAATCTTTTTGGTTGAAAATTCAACTATTTGTTTGAAAATGTATGTATTATGCTGGAAATTTGTCTTTTTGGTAAAAAATCAATTTCTTTCATATAATTGCTTTAGTTAAGGATCCAAATATCTTTGATTGAAAATTGTACTCCTTTGATGAAAATTAGATTTTTTTGTGAAACGTTAATTCTTTTAATTAATGAATAAATTGTCTTGAAAATTTAACAACTTCATAGAAAATCCAACTGTTCTGCAAAAAATTAAACTGTTTTGTAGAAAATTAGTTTTTTTTATTGATTTTTTTAAGGGCAAATTTAACTATTCCATTTTTGGTTAATAATTGATTTTTTTAGTTTCTAAATTCAACTATATTATTTGGCCGATAATTCAACTAATTGGTTAAGAATTTATATTTTTTGTTGAGAATCTATCTTTTTTAGTAGAAAATTAATTTTCTTAGTTGAGAATTCATATTTTTGGTTGAAAATGTAACTGTTTGTTTCAAAATTCAAGAGTTCTTTCTCGACTGAAAAACATTTCTTGGTTGAAAATGCAACTCTTGGTGAAAATTCGCCTCTCTGGTTTAAAAATTCACCGCTTTTTGTAGTAATTTCATCTTTTTTTTTATACGATTCAACGGTTTTTTCTTCAAACTGAAAATCTTTTCTTGTTTGAAATATCAACTATTAAATTTTTTGTCATAATTCATATTATTGTGTTGAAAATTCAACTCTTTGATTGAAAGTTGAGGGCTTTCTTTAAAATTAATTTTTTTTTTTAATTCATAATCTTAGTAGAAAATTTAACTTTTCTAGAACTTCTTTCTAGAAAATTCGTTTCCTTGTCTTGAAAATTCAACAGTTTGGTACGGAATTTTACTGTTTTGTAGAAATTTCAATTGTTATCTAGACAATTATTTTTCTTTATTGAATATGACGTTTTTTAATGAAAATTTAACCATTCCATTTTTGGTTAATGATTGATATTTTTATTTTCAAATTTCAAATATTCGGTTCAATATTTATGTAATTTCTTGAAAATTCGTCTTAGTTGATGATTCAACTAATTGGTTAAAAATATAAAATCTTTTCGGTTAAAAATTTGAATTATTTAGTTGAAAATTCGACCGTTTTGTAGAAATATCATCTTTTTAGCTTGAAAATTCAATATTTTGGATGGAATTTATTGTCTTCTTTACTGGAAAATCTTTCTGGGTTAAAAATGCAACTCATGTTGTAAATTCGAATTTTTTTGAAAATTGATCTTCTTTGTTGTGGATTGAACTACTTGGTCGAAATTTGAACTAATTTTTTCATTCATAAGAAACAGTAATGATTAGATTAGAAATTTACCTACCTAAACGAAGAGGGGTACGTCATTCATAATGTGAGCAATAAAAACTGTACGAAATTTATGCACGGTCCCATAGATAAATCCCGCAAAAATGAAATGAAAAATTCATGAGTGGATTGACATTGACCTAAGAACAGAATAATGAGCAAATTGGAGACTTATTTATTAAATTTATGCACAATAAATGCCAATGAAAAAAGTTAAAAAGAAATGAAAAATGACTCACTCATTACATTTTTTGTAATTTTTATTTTTTCGTTTCCCCCTCCATGGTATAAAAATTCCCCGTCCGCAGGCCGTAAAAATGGTCTGAAAAAGTAGTATAAATCATCAATTATACAAATGTAGATTTCACATTAACCAAATTCCGTCCAAAAAAAAGTTAAAGATTGTAGAAATGGTGCACATTTTTCTTAGAAAACGCGAAAATAATTTGACATTTTTTTATTTTCTCCGTTATTAAATCTGGTCACTTGTCAGTGCGATGAAGACGCTTTTTTGCGTAATCTTTGTCAATATGAAGCATCCTTTCCTTAGTTATCATGGCTATACCGTTAAAACAAAACCAATTACGACAAAAGAAATAAAAATTTAATTTACCTACATTTTTCTTATTTCCAAAATTTTAAATGTGGATTGGCTCAAAAAACATGTAAATGATTGTGGAATAATAAATTGAAAAAAATCGAAAATTTTACCTATGTACCTGGGTGGGTAATTCAAACGAGAATTGCAGCCAGAAGATGTCGCTAGTTACCTGAGAGACGTCTTGTATTATTCTTGTTTGATCCCAGTCCCCAATGGAAAATGAGTTACATTTTATTGCTAATAGACAGATTAGACACCATATTAAAAATTGCACATTCAGAGCCTAACTTTTTGAAACTCGATTACTGATTCCTAGAAGTAACAAAAAACCTTAATAGTTCAAAAATCACCGCTTGACATCTCCAAACGATTCGAAATACCCTCAAATTTGTTGATATACGAAGGAAGTTTTATTTCAGACAAGCATATCCCAGTAAAAAATTGTGTCCCACATTTTTTAACATTTTATTTTAGTAAGTCTCCCTAAGTCTCATCAAGTAAATTTTACTATTGTTAAATTGTATGATATAAATTATAGTATGATTACGAATCGAAGCTTCCGAGGCAATGATATGTCTTTCAATGGACTGATGGAGTTCAGCATTCTATTTCAGGATACCATAACAAAATGGTCGTCCCTGGAGGAATTAGTGAAACTTTAGGTTTCCTGCGGGAGAATATAACTCTGACAGCAGGTGAAATTCACGGATAGGCCGCCCATATTTGACAGCTGCAGCCTGGCTTCGGGCATCTCAAATGGAGATTCTGACCTTTCTGGTTCCTCATCCCTCACCCCTCAACCCCTCGCCCATCCTTCTGGATCCCTTACATTCTCCTGTACAATTTGAAGAGAGAGAGTGAGTGTGAGAGAGAGGGAGAGAGAGAGAGAGAGTAGCAAAGGGTGGTCCACCACATTTTGCTGGGTATTGTTCGACCCTGCGGGTGACCCTCCAACAATGCTTTCTCCTCCAACTGACTGTTGAACTCCAGCACCGTTTTTTGGCACCTTTCTGTGTTGTGCCGTGAAAAATTCTTAAGCTTAAGTGGACGGATTTGGTAATCCTTTTCACTGGTCCTAAATGCGCCTTTTGTTGGAGAGATGTAACTAAAAAATTCCATCTTAATTATGTCGAAATAGCATCACCTACAAATGTTTCCTATTTATTAAAATTTTCCTGAAGGGGACGCCTGAAAGATATCCAACCATGTTTGATCCTGGTAGTATGAAACAGACGGATAAATAATAAAGAAATTAAACAGAGGTGTTTTGGATGTCTCTTTCTTTTTTTCTTCTTCTTTTTTCAATTGCCATATGTATGTCTGTCACTAATGAGCTGTTTAACAATGTTATTTGAAAACATATTTCTCTTATTTTAACTCTTTTTGTGCAATTATTTTGCACAAATTCATTTTCTTGAGTTTTTTTTTCAATAGTTTTTTGAAGAACATAATTCTTTCTAAGCCTTTATGTGCATTTTTGTTCCATAATTTTTTTTCAAGTTTATGCTGGTTTAAAATATGTATTTTCAAGCATTAAGCCATAGACATAAACCATCTCTAGCATACAGTTCTTTTGCCATTCTCAAAAGTTCGATTCTTGGTCAACCCTGACAAAAAATTTAATCTGAATGTGACTTAGGGACCGTCCATAAACAACGTTACCAATTTTATAAGGGAGAAGGGGTCGTGCCAAAAACCACAAATAGTAACCGATGATGGTTGGGGGGGGGGGGGGGGTAGTGGATGTAACGTTATAAACTTAGATGACATTCAGTACATTTCCTAATGACAAATTTCAAAAAAGTTTACGAATTTTGTAAAAGAGGTTTTCAAGAAACTTCCGCTTTTTCTCGCTTTTTTGCTTAAAGGCGACATCTATTAATAGAATCCTATAAGAAAATCGAATCATTTTTGGGTGTAAAGTCTACTGTTATATTTTTTGTTCGAAATTTAGTTTGGTTAAGAATTCTACACTTTGGTTGAAAAATTAACTATACTAGTTTTCCGTTTTGTGGCTTTGGGGTCCACAAAAGATGAAGGAGATTTAAATTTTCATCAGACGTTTCGGCTCCATATATGGGCCCTCTTCAGTGATTTATTCTAGAAAAAGTTTATTGGTACATTTCACTTATTCTTTAAGATCATCTTCTTGGTTCGAAAACCAATCTTTCAGGTTGAATGTGGAACTCTTTTCTTGAAAATTCATTTTTTTGTTGAAAATTCTTCATTTTAATTGAAAATTCATCTCTTTTGGTTGAAACGAGGGTTGAAAATGAAACTTTTTTGTTCAAAATTCGTTTATTGGTTTGTTTAACAATTCTTTTTTTAACTAAATATGTAAATATACCATTTTTGGTTCAGAATTAATATTTTGGTAAAAAATTGATCTTCTTGGTTAAAAAAAATGATTCTTTTTTGTTGAAAAGACAACTTTTTGGTTGAATATAAATTTGTTTTGGTTGAGGATTAAACTTTTTTCCGAAAATTCGACTTTTTTGGTTGAAAATTAATTATATTAACTGAAAATATAACTATTTCATTTTTGATTCAAAATTAATATTTTTAATTGAAAATATTGATCTTTTTTAATTGAATATTCAACTATGGAGCTCAAAACTCATGTATTTTGTTGAAAATTAATTTGTTTTTGGCAGAAAATTAATTTTTTAGGTTGAAAATAATCCTCTTTCGTTAAAAATACAACTTCTTGCTGTTGAATATTAATCTATTTTCATCGATAACTCAACTACCCTGTTGAAAATTCGTCTTTTCTTGGTTAAGAATTGATTATTTTTACTGAAAATACAACTATTTCATTTTTGATTCAAAATTAATATTTTTTATTGAAAATATACGTTTTCTAGTTGAATATTCAACTATTAGGATGAAAATTTATGTATTTTGTTGAAAATTTGTCTGTTTTGGTAGAAAAATAATCTTCTTGGTTGAAAATCATTCTTTTTTATTAAAGATACAATTTTTTGGTTGAAAATTCATCCTTTTCGGTTAAGGATTCAACTATTTTGTTGAAAATGTATCTTCTTCTGTTGAAAAATAAACTATTTGGTTCAAAGATGAACTACTTTTTGAAAATGCAATTTTTTTGGTTGAAGATTCGTCATTCTAGCTGAAAATTCTTATTTTAGAGTTTGAAATTGAACTGTTTTGTAGAAAAAAAAAATTTTTTGCTTGAAAATGCTGCAGCTTAGCAGAATCTTAAACTATTTGGCTGAAAGTTTAATTATTTTAATGGTAAAATTATTTGGTAGAAAATTGAATTTGTTGTGAAAAAATCATATTTTCGTATTGAACACTCAACTATTTTGTAGATAATTTGTCTTTTTTGTTTCACAATTTAACACTTTTGTTGAAAATTTATGTATTTTCTTGATAATTAATTTTTCTGGTTGAAAAATTATCTATTCGGTAGAAAATTCATGTATTTTGTTGATGAATTTTGGGTCGACGATCCAACTATTTGGTTAAACTTCAGCTTTTTTGATTCAATTCAACTGGTTGAAAATTGTGTGTTTTTTAAAAATAATTTTTCACTGATAATTTGATGATTCCATTTTTGGTTTAAAAAATATCTTTTTTCGTTGAAAATTCAACTATTTTGTTTAAAATTTATCTATTTTCTTGAGAATTCAACTTTTTTGTTAACAATTGGCTTTTCCTCCATTTAATTAAACTGGTTAAAAATTCGTCTTGTGGTAGAAAATGCATTTCTATGGTAGAAAAGTCTGATGGCTTGAAAATTTGACTATTTGTTGAATTGCGTTGTAAAAGTTATATTAAACTTTGTTTCTTTATTTTGCCCTACTTTGCCGTCACGTAGCGCCGGTCGTTGCGCGTGGGTTGTGAGGCCGCGGGACCGCACTAAAAAATTAATATCTCCGAAAGTAACAGAGCGTTCAACATTTTTTTTTTTAATTGACACAGAAAGTTATAAAAAATAAATATATTTATATTTAAAAAAAATTCTTTTGAATATAAAAATTTGTTCGAATCGGATGGAATTTTTTGAATTTAAGTATAGGTAGGTTTTTAGGTTTTATAGGCTTTCTTTCTTCCAAAAGTATAAAATAGAACTTCCGTAAGAAGATTATATTAAGAACTGATTGAAGACAAAGAAAAGAAAGCGAAGAAAATTTTTGTTAAGAGTAGTATATAGGATGAAGTTTAGAAAATGAATTGGAAAAGGATAGAATTATTGCAATTTGTAGATGGATATGGAAGTATGTTCATATAAGCTTGTTCAAATTTGGTCAATTTTTGTTGTCAGAGTTTACATTTTTTTCTAATTTTCTAATAATTTCGTTAATAAAGATGTAAGAAGTGATACCATAGGATACAATATTACACAATAAAATTGTATGCAACTAAACAGAAATGGATTAAAAAGGAACAGGATAGAGTTGTTGCGGCAACCAGAAATTATATAAAAAAATATGTAATAAAACTGCGAATAGAAAATAATGAAGGTACATAATTATTGGAAATAAGAATGGAGCTTATAACTATAAAAGAGGAAATATAAAATTAAATGAGTGGTAGAAAAGGAAGATACAGGATTATTGAAAATAGAAATGGGCCTAAGTTAGAAAGTGGGAAAAGGTTAGGATTTTTCCCAAGGGTAATATGATCAATAATTTTTAAACTCGATATAGATATAGTGTTCTAGAAATACTATCGAAGCCGAAGATATATATAGAAGTATTATTATCATAAGGTCATAAAATGCGTAAGAAAAATATGGAATAATTTGAGAGAAGAATGTGACAATGTTGTAAACTGATGAAATTGGATAGAATGTTACATATACAATAAACTCGTTGAAAACAGGACGGGAATGGATTGAAAAGGATAGAATTTTTGGGAACCATCGAAGAAGTTCTCTATATAGGATTTTTTCATTCAGGATTAATCGGGATTAATATGGATGAGGTGATATTTATTGACAGGAATACTATAAGATAAAATGCGGAAAAATGAAATATTGAACATGATTGAATGGTCAAAAAAATGAAATAGATTTTTTTGAATAACAATTTCCATTGTATCAGAAATAGAATAAATAGTGATAAATCCATAAAATAGATGAATATTCTGGGAAAGGAAAAGTATTTTTGGTAAGGCGGTAAAGTGAGAAAAGGATAAAAGAGGATAAGATTGATACAGATGGGAACATGATAAATATTTTTTTTAACTCAATATAGAATAGTATACAATTTTTTAAACGAGACAATGAATTAATATCTCGATTAAGTCATAAAATGTTTTTGAAAAGGATAGCATTTTGCGGATGCACGTGCTTTTTCACGAAGAAATTGTAGGAGTAAATAACGGAAACGTAGAACCGTTTTTGATTCTTCTTAATTTAATACCATATTTTTTATGGTTTAATAATATATTTGACATTTGTGAATATTTGGCTGATCTCAAATTCGGATATCTTGTGATTGTGCCGCGGGCAGAAGGGGAATGACGCATAAATCATAGTAGGCATCTCGCGCGGACTCAATATCAATTTGAATTTAAATGGAACTTGGTCGAAAAATTAAGAGGCCTCGGATTCAGTGGGCCTTGGATTGAATAATGGGGCCCGAATCTCGACTCGAAGCGTGGAGGACAAGCGTATCGCATTGTATCGTGGCGGGCGACTTTTAAATCTAATAGGGGATAACTTCTCGATATGGGTTCCAAACCTGAAATCTTCCTTTCAATCCTTAGAACGGGGACCCATAATTACCGATTATGAGGGGAATCTTCATCATTTATATGTGTAGGAAACTCGAGGGACACCTGTTGAAAGTTTCCTACAGACCTAGGGACCTAGTCGCCATATAGTCTGAACTTAAAATTCGAAATAATTCTATAAGCATTCTTCGACAGAGAATTCGTTTTTAATTATCTGAAATGAAGAATACGTGAGTAATTACATTTTCAATCATTGTAATTATTTTGTAATTCGAATTTTTAAGAATAACTTACAAAATACTTTATCTAATTCTCTTTTAAGGGCTCTCGATTCATAGCTGAACTCAACCTAAAAAAAATCTTTCTCTTTGAATTTGAACATAGGAAATATTTAAGGACATAACAATTGAATACATCTGCTTTTATATTTTTTTCAAAAGTATTAATTATTTTGTTTCTCAGAGTTTCCTTAACTGAACCAGTATATGCTTGTCAACCTGATGTCGTGTTTCTGTCCCAGGAAGACTTACGAGCTTCTATAGCTTGTTGCCCTCATTGAAATTCACAGGGATAAATTATTCCGGACAACAACAGGAAAGCTACTTCAAATTTGTAGCCGATTTCAGGATTTAGGGGATATAAGATCATTTTCTTTACATAAGTCTGAATTATGATTTAAGCCTATAGTTAAACTTTACAGTTGCAGTCTTTTGTGACAATAATATTTGGCCGAAAATCACGAAGAATGAAGATATCATAGGGGCCGTTAAAACACTACGTCACACTACCAGGGGGGGGGGCCACCAAATATATTGTGTGACGATTCGGGATGTTGGCGGAGGGAGGGGTTAACGTAGAATGTGCCACCACACATCGAAAACATAAATGTGAACAAAAATTTGATGACGTGCTTGAAAAAATGAAAATAAATGATTTTATTTTACAAGTAAAACATCTGAATACAGGTTGTACAGTGTACACTCTTACCCTTCTTCCCTTCTTTGAATCTCATTTTAAGAATTAATCTGTTTTCTCCTGTTTTCAAGAAAATTCCCCTTTTTCTCGTTTTTTGCTTAGATGCGAACTAAATTCATAGAACCTGATAAGAAAATTAAACTAATTTTCTTTGAAAGTTCAATATTTTTAATTGCAAATTCTATTGATATATTTTCGGTTCAAAATTCATCACTTTCGGTTAGAGAATTTACTATTTGATTGAAGATTGAACTATATTTTGTTGAAAACTTGTTTTTCTTTGTTTTAAAATCAATTTGTAGCAGGAAATTTAACAATTAAAGTTTTCGTTGAGAATCTATGGTTTTTAGTTGAAAATTCAACAATTTGATTCTAATTGTATTTATTTTGCTCTAAGTTCATCTTTTTGGTCTCGTTTTTGGTAGAAAGTTTTCTTCTTGATTGAGAATTTAACTACTTGTTTGAAAGTTGAAGTACTCTATTACAAATTTATTTTCTTATTTGAAGATCCGTCTGTTTGGTTGTAAATTGAACTGTTCTGTTGTAAAATATTTTTCTCGTTAAAAATAAATTTTTTAACTAGGAAATTGACTATTCCATTAAAGGTGGAAAATTCATGTATTTTGTTGTAAATTCATCTTTTTGGTAGGAAATTAATCTTTTCTTGGCTGAGAATTTAACTTTTTGGTTGAAAGTTCGACTACTTTGTTAAAAACTCACTTTTTAGTTAAAGATCCATCTCTTTCATTGAAAATTTCAATATTTTCTTGAAAATCCTTTTTTCCGGTTGAAGATCAATTTTTTAAACTATAAATTTAACTACTCTATTTTTGGTTGGAAATTTCATTTGTTATGGTTCAAAATCTTTAGAAAAATAAGAATTGAAAAATTTTGGTTAAAAAATAATCGATTTAGGTCAAGGATTCAACTATTTTGTTGAAAAAATTTGTCTTTTTGCTTCCTCATAGAGGAAGCTTTGTAATGGTGACATTTTTCAAATTTTTTAAATTCATTTAATTGAACCCTCCCTAATTTAAAAATGTCTAATACAATGTTCTAAGCAATTGTCCGGATGTGTGTGTGTGTGGATGTGTGGATGTGTGGATGTGTGGATGTCACGCTTTTTTGTGAACACGATAACTAGAAAACGCTTGCAGATAAATTGATGAAATTTGGAGAGCTTATTTTCCTCACTAATATCTTGAAACTGACCGAAGGATTTCAAAAAATATTTAATGCATTTTTTTCTAGCACTCAATAATATTTTAAAAATCGGTTTTTCATAGCAAAACTTTTTTCATTCGCATAATTCAAAGTTGACGCAAGAATATAAAAGAGGCCTTGGTTCGGGACGAATCGATTGACCTATAATATTAATACATTTTATTGAAGAGTAGGGAAGTTATGATAATTTATATATTTTGAAAATCGGTTTTTTATAGTAAAACTTTTTTTTTTAGCATAATTCAGAGTTGATGCAAGAATATAAAAGATTCCTTGGTTCAAAACGAATCGATTGACCTACAATAATAATGCATTTTATCAAAGAGTAGGGAAGTTATGGTAATTTATATATTTTGAAAATCGGTTTCTTATAGTAAAACTTTTTTCATTAACATAATTTAAAGTTGATGTAAAAACAGAAAAGATGTGTTGATTCGAGTCGAATCGATTGACCTATAATATTCATGAATTTTATTGAACAGTAAGGAAGCTATGGTAATGCATAATATTTGAAAATACGGTTTTTTATAGTAAAACTTTTTTCATTAGCATAATTCAAAGTTGATGCAAGAATGTGAAAGATTCATTGGTTCGGGACGAATCTATTGACCTATAATATTAATACATTTTATTGAAGAGTAGGGAAGTTATGGTAATTTATATATTTTGAAAATCGTTTTTTTATAGTAGAACTGTTTTCATTAACATAATTCAAAGTTGATGCAAGAACAGAAAATATGTGTTGATTCGAGATGAATCGATTGACCTATAATATTAAGACATTTTATTGGAGAGTATGGAAATTGTGAAATTGCATAATATTTGAAAACACGGTTTTTCATAGTAAAACTTCTTTTCAGTAACATAATTCAAAATTGATGCAAGAACGGAAAAAATCTCTTGATTCAAGGCAAATTGATTGATCTATAATAATAATAATACACTTTATTGAAGATTAGGGAATTTCTGCTCATTTATAATATCTGAATCATCAGGTTCAAACAGAAAAACTCTTTTCACCGACATAATTTAAAGTTGATGCATGAATAGAAAAGACTTTTTGATCATAAATTTTCAAATAGAGTAATATTATGACAAGTTTTGTGAAGAAATCGTAAAGCTGGGAAAGGGATAGGGTGCGACAGAACTTTTCCTTTCCCTTTTCCAGCTCAAAAAATTATTATTTCGAACCCAAGATTTGATTTGTCTGATTTGTCTTGTTATTTAAAACATTTTTGTATTATTCTGTAATTTTTCATTTTTGGTAAATTTCTATTTTTAAATTGAGCAAAATGAAGACTTCGGTTTGCCTATTATTGAAAAAAATAACTAATGCTTCCTCTATGAGGAAGCAAATACATTTGCTATCGGGAAGCAAAGTGCTCGTGAAATGAGCACCATATAATTATAAAGACAAACATAGTGGAAACACTCGAAATCGAATTCACAGCTAGTTGAGTTAAATTGAACTGTTTTTTATTTAAAATAAAAATTATTTTTTGTTTAAAATATGAAATATTACTTTTTTTGTTGCAAATTCATCTTTTTGGTGAAAATCTACTTTTTTTCTTTATAATTAAAATCTTTCCTTGGTTAAAATATGAACTATTATATTTTTCATTGAGAATTAATCTTCTTATATATGATTGGAAATTCAACTATTTGGTCGAAAATTCATCTTTGTAGGTCTATGATACAACTATGTTATTAAAAATTCAACTATTTTATTAAAAATTTAATCATTTCGTAGAAAATTGAGCTATATTTGTTTGAAATTTTTTTTTATTCAAAAATTCATCTTCTTGGGAAAAAATGCAACTGTTTGGTTAAAAATCAATTGCTTCGAGTTGAGGATTCAACTATTTTGTGGAAAATTCGTATTTTTCGGTTCAATTAAACTTTTTTTGATTTGAAATAAAAATTTTCTTCGGTTAAAATATTAACAATGTATTATATTTTTTGTTAATAATTAATCTTTATATTTGATTAAAAATTCAACTATTTCGTCGAAAATTCAACTGTTTTGTCAAAAAGTCATGTTTTTTGTTTAAAAATTTAACTGCTTTATGGAAATTCGTCTTTTTGTATTGAAAACTATTCTTTTTTTTATTGAAAATTCCTATTTTCGTAGAAAAGTTCTTCGTTGAACATTCAACAGTCTTTTTAAAAAAATCGCATTTCTTTTCTTGAAGTTAATTCTTTTCTGTTTGAAAATTCGACCCTTTGCTTGAAAATTCAACTATTTGTGTAAAAATTCGTTTCTTTTGCTTGGGGGTTGTAAGTGCAACTTTTTTGTCAAAAATTAACTGTTTTATTCGTTGAAAATTCAACTATTTACTTGATAAATCATCTTTCTTGACTGAAAATGCTTCTGTTCGAGTATATAATAAATGAATATTTTTTGGTTTAAATTTAACTATTTCGTTGAAAATGCAATATATTTCGATTTGAAATCTGAAGCGTTTCATATTTGTGACGTCACTCTGGGTGGTTCAAGCTTTGTGTGATGATCAGAGACGAAGAAGGGGAGGGGTGGAAAAAGTTTCCAAAATAGTGTGACGTACCCGGAAAATTTCTTTTTGAGGCGAATGAGAGAATCTAGAATATATTAAATTCAAAGAAGAAGTCCGCTGAGATTCGGGAAACCGATTAGTTAGTTTGAGTTATGCATTTAGTTACTTTATATAAACTATTCTAGTAAATCAGTAATTTTGACCAAGTTGTAATTTTATTATCTTTGGATAGACTGACGCCATTTCATTTCGATGGTCTCATGATGCACCGGTGCTGATCCGTTAATTCCATCAGACAACTATTCTTAATACACTGGGAGTCCCATATAAGTGCGGATTCAGTCATGGTCCTAAATAGCCTTCACTTAAATCGAACACAATATTCACTCGCTCAGAACGTAAACATTCAGGGCCGTGTGAACTATTTCTGTTGGATTTGGATACAAGCTAACAGCGGACGCAACTAACGCGCTGAGGGTATGGCCCTCTTTGTCGCTACGCTGCTGTTTGTGACGCATGACTGAGCACCGCCTCCCTCTCGGTCCCGTGGTCCCCGCATCATCTAAAATGCCGAGGACTCAAATTCTAGTAACGACTCAAATGGGAGTTACTTAAATGGGATTCCCAGTGTATCTCTATTCTAGCTATACTTATAATGTTTATCAACTATACTATATGATACCCCTGGTATACGGAAAATGGTCAAAAATATCCACTTTCGCTGGTCCAGGGATCTTTAGAAGTTCCTCCGTTTCCAGATAAATTTTTTGCTATAATAAGGAATAATATCCCTGTCACAGATCAACTTTTTTCACCGTGTAGTTTTTGAATGGCCCATATATAATAGTGGAAGACTCGAAAAACGTATTCAGGTCCATATCACCTGGTGAAAACATATAATGATGATGTTATTCCTGCATATTTCATGAGAGGTTTTCTGGTTTCGCCATAAACACTAATAAAAACAAATAATATGTTTGCTAATAAGTCTTCTATCTCACCCCTAATAACTTTTGTGATTTGGTTGTAAGCTTTGACTCGAATTTAGACACGGTAGCGACAAGGGACCCTCTCGAGTTGAGTTAGGTTTGGCAGCACTGTCTCGTATTTCTCACGCACGCTCCTCCAGGCCATCTTTTGATTAATTGTCGTCGAATATCAGGGGAGCCACAGGACTCTATCCACCATTCCTTTCTCCCTTCCTCCAGTTATTCTGATCTTCCAACATTCGTGATTAAGGGTTACTTAACGAAGAATTTTCAAGCGCTCCATTTTTCAGTTGGTAAAAGTCTTTCCTCTTCTTCATAGAATATTTTTTACGTCGGTCGTGATATAATAGGGAGAGACTCTGTAGATAGGTTTATCGCGGGATTATATTCTAATAAGTGTCTGTTTCTGAGAGATAGGACTACTCATAGTTGATTAAATGCATTTCGTACTTATTCCAAATTCTCTTTATTTGTTGAAATACAGTTTTGCAAGAGTAATCTTTAATTCAATGATTTAATGAAATATATACAATAGCAAGACTGGTAGTGACAATATGTCTTCAAATTTGAATTTACAATCTGGACTTTCAATTTCGCTGAAAAGGAAGGTTTATTAAAGCAGTAAAACGAAATTTGCGTAATAAATTTTGGAAAATTTGATCTATCTAATTGCCTAAATTGTCTACTCTACTGTTATGGTAAAACAACGGCTTTCTATTTCCCGAATATTGTTTCACATGCCTACACTTTTAAGTACCCTAACATACAGTAGTAAAACTTTTAGGAAGCATCCAGCACTGAAGGAAATGAGATTTTAATGTGATTTGTAGGTCAAACGAGCGGGTCCGAACAAGCACTGTAATTTACGACGTCGTAATAGTCCTGACAAATCCTGTATGTAAACATTGTAAGGCGTGATTCCGCAAAAGAGGTAATTACCTGAGTGCGACTCGGGTCATTCACTGAGGAAGCTGATGCAATAAAACTACGGCATTTAACTCCTCGACAACTAACTATTTTGTTGCGCCAACAACCCCATGAGGCTTCGTATTATCCGAGCCGAGTTGTAAAAATCACATAACTCTGAAACCTTGAAAGTGGGGAATTATTAGGAGCTTCCCTGTGACCTGAGCTATGGCCGTAAAGACCCACTCATTTTTAGAGAAATTTTTTTTTTCTGAATCCAGGCTAGGCTCATTTTAAGAACGAAATTTATCAATACAGATGATACTTTTTTTAAAGATGAAGATCAAAGAACTACAAACACAATATCAAAGTTTATACTTTATAGTATAATATAAGTTTAAACATAAATGGAAGAGTCCACGTCATCTGATCACGACAATTTTCAAGTCGGAATGGGACCTGGAAATCCTACCAAATATTTTTCGAAAATTCAAAACAATGGCAGACTTATGTGACTTTGGGTTTTTGGGCAACATGAAAAAATGTCATATCTTTGGTTCCAATGGACCAAAAAAAAGTCTTTTTTATGTATCTTTCTGCCAGATAGAATTATATGTGTGCTCTATCACAATGTCCATCATGCCCTGAAGATATTGAAGTGGGGCTGCGACTGGTTTTCGAAAAAAAATTCAAACGTCACGTCCTGGCGCAGCGCGGTTCGGAAGGGCTAGGTAACCAAATTCAGTTTCCAGGCCACAATTTTCATCCGGTTTACACGCTTTTTTTTATTAGAAAGTTATTTAAATTCTGAATACATCATTATCAGCCGATTAAAAAATAAATAAATTTAGTCCTTTTTTATTTAATGAATAAAATGTCAAGTAAAAATTGGTTGAGTCTTGAAGAGTACCGTTTTCTATAAAATATTCATATGATTCAAAAATTTCTAGAATCAATGAAGCAACGATCCCAAAATATTTTCCAGTAGGTCTGTAGAAGTGTGAACATTGATGGAATTTTCTAGAAAAATATAAGTGGATGAAAATATATTTATGGGGTAAATAACTAATTTTCAACATTTTTTATAACTCTTGAACAACTGATAATAATTATCATTGGCATTAACAATTTTATAAATAAACATGTCTCGCCAAATGTGTTTAAAAACTGAAAAAGCCGTTTTTCTTGTTGGAATCTACTGCCAAATTGATAATAAATCTGAATATTTTCTAGAAAACGGTACTTGTCAAGAATCCAAAAATTTGGTTTTGTCATTTTATTCTTCGGAATAAAAATACTAATTTTTTTGAATCATATAATAACGATATAGTCCAGATTTTATTAGGATTCATCAAAAAAGGACAACGTTTAAATTGAATAAAATTGTGGTTCTTGTCCTAACGAACAGCGCTGCGCCATACGAGAGACCATGTTTGAATTTTTTTTCGAAAACCAGTCGCTGTCCCACTACAATATTTTCAGGGCTTGTAGATTTTATGACCAAAAAAATTGAAAACGCCTTTTTCGGATATCGCATTTTTAATGTTTATTTTTTAAACAAAATATTGTTGTTGTTTCTTATTCACTTTCGAGTGTATATGTGTATATATTACAAATAATAGATCCAGACATCAAAAAGTTTGATCACTCGATTTTAACCAAAAATATGGCGTTCAATAAAAAATTTTCCCAAAAATAAATCCATGTTTGTGGCGAACTGCAATGTCTTGATACTTTTGGTACTTGTAGACACTCCCTTCTGAAAAAGCATTGAAAATTTGCAACCATTTTTAATTTGAAAACGCCTTTCTTCTCAATCAATGAAAAATGAAGAAACCTAATAAACGATTTCAGAATAGGTTAGGATCCTAGTTCGGGATTAAAAATTGAAATATTTACAAATATTGAAATGTTTCAAATAAAACATTCGAACTTAGCCATATACAATTTTAAAAAATATTATCCGAAGAGCTGAAAATTGTGAATTTTTATTCTGCCTTCTATGTTAAGTGTTTAGAATTTACAAGACTGACTTTTGAACTCGAGTTTTAATTTTACAGCTTGCTTGAGTTTTGAATATTATAATTATATACACTTTGGCTTAGAGTTAGACTTTTATAGATACTCCTGCAAATTTTCCTTGTTAGTAAATACAATCCTATCTACCTTTTGAGTATCAATAAAGCTGATCCGTTCCTCTTTCCTATAGGTAATAAACGTCCTTTTTATGAGGAGGTACTTTCCCCTTTTGTGCACCGTAACAATTGTTTCGTGATATTAGAACTATATTCACCAACTTCTTTCTTGTTTGGATTTAAATTTATGACCGAAAATGTAGCGCCTTTGTATAGGAAACGAAGTGGAAAATCACCGAAGATATAGAAATCTCAAGATTCGTTGTCAAAATTCAAAACTTGACTTGTGGGTGGGCGTCATTACAGTTTTTGTGAAAAAGGTAATTTCCACAACGCTCTTAATTTAAAGGCGCTTCAAATTTTAACGCGATTCCATGCGAAATTTGCATGCACACTTTACATTGAAGATTAAATTTATATTAGAGTACAGGGAGAATATTTTTGGTAAAACAGGTCCCTGGAAGGTTAACAAGAGATTAGGGGTTAAGCATCCCCCTTGTTTGCCACGAAAAAACGAATGGAGCGATTTGCACCTTCCATGACTGTGTTTGACGATAACGCACTTTTGCAGCCCTTCGTTCATTAATCAAAACAAAATCAACTCTCGTTTCATAGTCGACCTATCAGCTGGACTACAGCTGTGCGAATATATAATAAGTTGATAACATAATAATATCAACACAATCATTTGTAATGTGGCAACTTATCTCTCTAAATTTAAATGTGTAGAAAACAACTAATTGGTAGTTATTTTCTACTAATTCAAATAACACCGACACGTTCATTGCTAATTAGTGAAACTGTACTAATTCAATGTGTATTAGTAACCGACTGAATGAATTAGTAACTATGCCCACTAAAGGAATTGATAATGCTACTACTAAATGAAATTGTAAATATATCTGGCTCTAGTTATTATTTTAAGCGGTAGTTTTAAATACACTCAAACTTGTATTTAAGAAGTCCAGGTTTATGGCGTTCCAAGAATTGATGTCCTCGTCAGTTTCGCGATGAGGGAAGCTGCGGAGCTAAAAGAGAGGCGGTGCCAAGTCATGCATGACAAACAGCAGCGTAGCAACTAAGGGCACAGTGCGCGGGTACCGCAGCTTGTAGTAATCAGCTGACTATTACCCTTCTTGAACGATTACCTTCAACATTTCTTATCCCCAGTTTTTTTCTGTGTATAATAATCAGTGAAATAGACTAAACAATCAGTCTGATTCAGTGAATAACCATTCAAATAAGTATTGATTTGACTCCCTTGGAGAAAAGGGCCTTTTTTGCTTGAAACTATTTTTGAAAAAGGTTATCGTTCAATTTTTATGACTCCGGTTTTAAAGCAAAATTTTTACAAAGATCGATTCCATGTAATGCTTCAATTTTGACTATGTATAAAAAACAACCAATTAGGAAGAAACGAAAATGATTAACACAATGGTAAAAAGTGGAATTTGGGGAATATTTATACACTTGACTGAAAAATCCGTATAGAATTTCAGTGAATCTTCATAGATTGTCCGCGTATTTTCACTGATAAACATCCGTAAATTTCAGTAATTGATTCTCAATAAAATTCCATTGATTCAAATATAGAAATTATGTTAGAATATACCAAATTAGTTTAAATCTATCTCAACAATGAATTGTATTGATTAAAATTAATTTAACAAACTATTTTTTAGATCAAATCTACAAAACTGCAAAAGGCCCTACCAGCAGGAATTTCCAAATAATTTAGTTGGTTTCATTGTGTTTCAATTTGTTGAAAATATTATGAAGTGTTCATCCAGTTAGCGATCTTGTTTTGCGCGAGTTGATTTCATTCTAGAATTTTTCTGATTAATAGATCAGTTTTTCATAGGCAAAAAATGGCGTGCAGACTGCAGAGATCACGCCTTGATCGATTAATCATAAGGAATTGTGTGTGTTTGGATTGGAGCTGACATCGAGAAGGCAGGATCTAAGCAGGAGCCAGTTCAAGGTTGCCATACTGGTAGCAACACGTGTATTTTATTCTGTTTTTTTCTTCGATTGTCTGCGACTAATCAGAAATTATGTTCGGTTAGACTTTAAAGAAATCTAATTTCCAAATAATTAAAGCCTGCTTTGCAAGTTTGATATCTTTAATTTTCCAGAACTTTGGATTTCATAACTCATACAGGCAGAAAAATAATTTTATTGTTTTAAAACTACTAATTTTTTTTAAGTGGTTGCTTTTAGCATTGCCAGAGTAGGACGAAGTGAAAATACTGAAACTAATTAAATTCGGCTTTTGGATTTAAATATTTAACAAATTTCCTACTAGGCAGTTCAAAAGTTATGGGAAATTTGGTATATGTAGACAGTTTTGGTTAGTGAAGAACAATCAAAAATTAACAAATTAATTTTTGTACAATTGAGAATATTTTGAAAAAGTTTAATTTGTTGAACCCGAAATTTCTTCAGTTTAAATCAAAGGAACATTCGAGGGGTTATATACTCGTATTTTTGGTGAGCGCTAGATTGCAAGATGGCAAAATTGCATGGGATATCAAAGATTGCCGGAGATTGCAAAAAATTGCATGGGATTGAAAAAGATTCCATGGTTTATAGGAAATTCATTATAGAAAATAATTATATAGTAATAATGATATGATACTCAGCATTGGAAAAGATAATAAATAATACAAATATAAAAATACACATAAATAACAATTCTGCACAAATCAATTTCACAGCAAAAATTTGTGAATTTCCTTGATATTTTTCAAGTCCTTTCAAATTCAATTAAAATACGTATGAAAACCTGCTGGAATCTCATAAAATCCATTGATACCTTTAAAAATATTTTTAAATCCATTAAAATCTTTAATATTTATTAAAATCTGCTGAAATCCATTACGATTTGTAATATTCCCTAAAAATCTTGAAACAATGGGAAGTCTTATAAATCTTAAACTCCTCTCTGGTTGAAATCCGTAGAAATCTCTTGTAATAAAATATAATTTATTCTGTAGAGTATACATCATTTGAAATCCTTTAAATATAAATATAAATAAACTTATTCATTAAAGATCCTCAAAATTCCTTGAATTCCCTAAAATCCCTTGAAATCTATGGAATCGCTGAAAATCCCTTAAAATTCAATGAAATTTCATTTATTTTTAAAGTTCTCTAGGCATCATTGAATCTTGCGAATTCCTTGAAATACATTAAATCTCTTGAAATCTTTGGAATAGCTAGAAATTTCTTAAAATTTCATTTCATTTAATCTATTTTCTAAAATTCACTAGAAATCTCTCGAAATCTTTAGAAATTCCCCTGCAAAATACTTTAAAATTCCTTGGCTTTTATGTAAAAAAATATGAAAATTTTGAGACCATTTTTTCATGATTTTTTTTCACATTGAAATCGCGAGGAAATTTCACACTTTTTTCTACCATCGGTGCACAAAAATCATGCAGTTTGACAGAATATTTTTGGCTTTCATCATAAAAGTCGTTATCATTTTAAAAATCGTGATTTTTCACTTGAAAATTTTGAAAAAATATAGGTATGTGGACGCTGCACTCAGATTCTTACGAATATTACTGAAAGTAGATGTACATAGGTTTTTGGGATCGCTGAATCCGAATCTAGTGTCAAAGTTTCGAAATTCAAAATGGCGGATCCAATATGGCGGCCAAAATTTTGAAAAATATTTGGAACTGGATGTAATTGTCCCCACCTAGGTTTTTCGGGTCGCTGAATCCGAATATAACGTCAGATTTTCGAAATTTAATATGGTGGATTCAATATGGCAAACAAAATTTAAAAATGTTTGGAACTGGAAGAAATTGTCCACACGTAGGTTTTTGAGTTTGGAACTGGAAGAAATTGTCCACACGTAGGTTTTTGAGGCCACTGAATCCGAATCTAGTGTCATATTTTCGAAATTCCAGATGGCGGATCCAAAATAGCGGCCAAAATGTTGAAAAATGTTTAATTTTGGCTATATTCAATCCGCTATCTTAAATTTCGAAAATCTGACACTAGATTCGGATTCAGAGACTACAAAAACCTACGTACGGACAATTTCATCCAGTTCCATATATTTTTACAAATTTCGACCGCCATATTGTATCAGCCATCTTGAATTTCGAAAATCTGACAATATATTCGGATTCAGCGAACCCAAGAACCTATGTAGGGACAATTTCATCCAGTTACAAACATTTTCCAAAATTTTGGCCGCCATATTGGATCCACCATCTTGAATTTCGACAATCTGACGCTATATTCGGATTCAGCGACCCCAAAAACCTATGTGGGGACAAGTTCATCCAGTTCCAAACATTTTTCAAAATTTTGGCTGCCATATTGAATCCGACATCTTGAATTTCGGAAATCTAACACTAGATTCGGATTCAGCGACCCCAAAAGCCTACGTACAGCCACTTTCACTAATATTCGTTGGAATCTGAGTGAAGAGTCAACATACCTATATTTTCTGAAAATTTTCAAGTGACCAATCACCATTTTGAAAATGATAACGACTTTTATTATGAAAACCAAAAGTATACCGTTAAACTACCTGATTTTTGTGCACCGATGGTAGAAGAAAGTGTGAAGTTTCGTCGCGATTTCAATGTGAAAAAAATCATCAAAGAAAATTTTTGTCAAAATTTTCATGTTTTTTGACATAAAAGCCGCCATATTTAATTTTCTGCGCGAGATATTTCAATTTTGTGCTCAGATTCTGAAAGAGCATACCCGAAAATAGTAGTGAACAGGACTTTCGTTCAAAAATTCCCGCTCCTTAATTTTAATGATGAGGCTTGAAAATGAATAAAAAAATCGGAGTTCTTCGTCGTTCATGGGTTAAATGATTTCTTTCCCATATGTCAACTAGTGTCTCTCCTGTACCACATTTTTCGAGGATTATTTCGTTCATTTTTTTTAAATCCGTGCCAATATTTTTAATCTCTTTAAAACCGATGAAACCTTTTACAATTAGTTTGAATATTCAGCAATCTCATAGAATCATGATAAAAGTCTTAAAACCCGTAAAAGTCTTGTGAAATGTTTTTAAATCCTATGGGATCCTTTAAAAACTGCTGATATGTTTAGAAATCTTTAAATTTATGTGAAATTTTTATCTGACGAAATCACTCAAAATTTAAGGAAATGCTCTAGAATTCAAATTAAATAAAACTTATCAATTCAAGTTCTCTAAACAAAAATTTTGTATCTCTATAAATCTAAAATGGCGAAAATGGTGCCTTGTGAGTAGAACTGTGCCGCATATAATTAATTATCCTGTTGGCTGATTTTTTTGAAATATTGGCACTGAGTATGTGGAGGATGTGCTATGAGTCTCTGTTAAGGGATCGTCCATAAATTACGTAAGACGTTTTTCTTTTGTTTGTATCGTTGTGTCCTTCTCAACTTCACAGCAATTTTATTTCCTTCTTTATTCAAACAAAAGAAAAACGTCTTACGTAATTTATGGACGATCCCTAAGTGATTTGGATAATTTGACAGATACGGATTCTTGATTGGGATTGACGAAGGTGTGGAAGTTTTTGGTTTTCTATCTTCAAAAATAATGTGTTAGCGTTTGGGTGATGTATGGTCGCGGCAGTGAAGTACCTAGCATTAAAGGGTCTAAATTGTATCATAGACCGGAAAAGAATTGTGAAATACATTGATAATGAGGGATTTTATTTAATTTAGTGAATTGAGGGTTCAGTGATACATATGTGTGTGATGGTTAGAACACTGTCGTATAACAGGCTTGTGTATGTACGTTTTCTCAGGCCAAGATACTATATTATTCTTGGTTTGCTAATGATGAAAAAAATGTGCTATCAATACCAGGAGTTGAAGTATGTCATTATGAATACATATATGTCTTATAAATTCACATTTCAAGTCGAGATAAATACCATTGATTAGTTTGAAAAATCATTGTCCTAGCATGAATATGGTTGCTACAAAAATATCTAAAAACTTATATTCACTAATAATAGTTGTTCTATATATACCTCCTTCGTTAAAGTTTGACGAATGTGTATTATTTACAGAGGAAATGGCTTTGTTAGGATCATTTATAAAGGAAAATTTATTATTACTGGAGATTTCAATATAAAAAATTACAATGACTCTTTTGAAAGTTTTCTCTCAGATATTAGGGCGGATAAACTGTGCGAACTTGCTGGATCTATGCGGATTTAACCCAACATAACAAAATCTTGAACAATAACAATAGATGTTTAGGCTTAGTTTCTGAAAATACTATGTGTACAGTAGAAACGACTTCCGATACTATGGTGAATTGAAAAAAGGAGACTATTCGTGCCTATACTTAAACTTAGCTAAAATTAATTGGAAAGAGTTTTAAGAGTTGTATGAGATTAATGTTTCGGAGGCAGCGTATAAATATCTATATGATGTAATACTAAAGGAAATATGTGAATCTATTCCTTTACTCTAAAGTTTAACTCCTCTGCCAATAATTACCCTACTGGTATTTTAATACATTCAAAAACTATTCAAAAATCAAATACAAATTTGGAGGTAAAATAAACAAATCAGATGCTGACATAAAGGCTCGCAATGAAATTTGCAAAATCGTTAAAAAAGTCGCCAAAGATGATCATACAAATTGTTTAGCACATGCAGAAAACTCTCTACAGAGTGATCCTGGGAAGATTGCAGAATAGGGAAGGATTTATTTGGGAACAATGCACCAATTTTGCCTACATAAGTAGAAAATGCAATAAAAAGATTGCCAAATAAACATACAGCTGGAATTGATAGGATAACTATCTTTATTGTTAAGGACTGCTATCCAATGTTGGTTGAACTAATCACATATATTTACAATATTGCTCTCAAGAGAGGAATTGATCCATCACAATGGAAAGACACCAAAGTGTGTCCAGTTTTTGAGGGATTGATAGATCTAACCTAAAAAATTATCGTCCTATTTCAATTGTGAACCACTTTTCCAAAATATTCGAGATGTGTATAAATGATACTATTATGTCATATCTAGGAACATAATCAAATCCTGCACAGTACGGATTCATACCGAGAAAATCTACAGTTACAAACTGGAGTGAATTCACAGAGTATTCCTCGAAAGCGCTAAAGAGTGTGGAGCAATAATGTAGTTTATTTCGATTTCTCAAAGGCTTTTGATAAAGTGAACTACAGGCTATTATTAATAAAATTATGTGACTTCAAACTACAGACCAATCTTGTTATACTAATTAGGAATTGTCTTTGAAATAGGAATCACTATGTTCAGTTCGCAGGTCACTCTTCTGACATTTATCAGCCTCAATCGGGAGTCCCGCAAGGCTCAAATTTAGATCCTATTTTTATATTGTCTATAGTAATGATGTAACTGATATGTTCTCATCAAAAATGATATTATATGCGGACGATACAAAGATACTTGAGAGAATAAAGCAAGTAGGTGATTGTGTGCAGCTACAGAATGATCTGATGGACCACTTTTATGAATGGTGTTTGAAGAATAAGCTGCCGCTTAATCTAGAAAAATGTTCAGTGGTTACGTATTCTAGATCAGTGACTCCGAAAATCTTCAATTATGGAGTCAATAATATCCAATAAAGTGGAGTACAATCCTCGTGTGATCTTGGGATAAATTTAAACTTGCAATTAAAATTTAAGGATCATATTGAAATAATGAGTATAGATAAGCCAGAAAAATGCTTGGATATTTGTTCAGGACGTGTAAGAGTTTTGAAAAAAGGGAAACGTTAATAATGTTATATAATAGACTTGTACTATTACCAGGTAAAACTAGCTGTCCATTTCTACTAAATAGATTTCATTTCCGAGTGCCTCAGTTTGACACACGACCTCAAGAGCCTTTCTATATTAAAAATGATAAGGCAAGTGATGCTTACAACTTTCCGGCATGGGATATGTGTAGGTTGATGAATGATTTGTTCAACTTTACAATGTGTAAATTCAACGCAATCTCAATAAAATTTATACTAAGTAGAAAGTAAAGGAAAAATAAAATACTGTAATCTTACTATGAATTTCAAGAGTGATATATAGACGCATAATATACTTCAAGCATACATTAGGGCTGAAAGAAACCTTGAATCCTTGAAATACCTTAAAATTACTTGAAATCTTCGAAATCGCAAGGATTCGCTTCACATTTAATTTAATTCATTTTCCTAAGTTCTCTAGAAATATCTTGAAATCTTTGTAAATCCTACAAAATTCTTCGATATCCCTTAAAATTCTTCAAATCTCTTGAAATCCTTTTGAATTCCTTAAAACGACTGGAAAAGTTTATAGAAATCTTTAAAATCCTCTAAACTCCCTCGAAATGTTTTAAAATTCCTTGAAATCCGTGAAAACCTTTTTCATTTCTTGAAAAATGATGAGATCTGTTGCAGTTAGTTTAAATATTTAGAACTTCATAAAATCAGTTTGAAAGCCTTAAAACCCGCAGAAGTCCCTCGAAATTTGTTGAAAATCTTTGGAATTCCTCAAAACCTTATGATATGTTTGGAAATCTTAAAAATGCCGTGAACTTTATTGAAATCTTACGAAGTCTTTTAAAATCCATGGAAATTCTCTGAAATTTCTTGAATTTCCATAAAAATTTTCGAAATCCTACGTTGAATAAATAAATCATCACTTTTTACTCTTCCTATTTTCTGTATCCACTCTTTCAAATGCTTACACATTCTTTATTTCTATGCTGGTTTTCTGATAAAAATTTCTATCATGATTTTTCTAGAATCGCAAAAAAATAATAAGAGATTCATTTCAGAAAAGTTATTTTAGACCTATATTGAATTCCTATAATATTTTTTCATAAGGAGGGATTACAAGGTATTTTGAAAGATTGCATGACATTGCAATAGCATGGGATTGCATGAGATTGGAATAAGAATCAGTCCTGCCTTATACTTTGCCTTACTGAAGAGTCTGGTTAGTGAGTTCGGGACGAAACATCAGAAATCTAATTTTCATTCTAAAAAATGTTTAAAAAATAATGGCAGAACAAAAATAAATAGCATTGACCCTCATGCCAATTGAAAAATCTTTTTTACAATTATGGTATTTGTGTCAATTAAAAACGATATCTTTCGAAAAACCTGCAAAGATGTCATCTAAGAATAGATAACCAAAAATGTCACTTTTAAAGGATGGAAAAGCCATTAAATCTGAATTGTCTGTTTCCCTCACAAAAATATCTTCAATCCTGACAACGAGACTAATATTAAACAAATGGGTCAATGCCTTGACAATTCTTGGGGTGAATCCTCATAAATACATTCCCAACTTCCCTGTCTCGCTCTCCACGGCATTGTGGAATTCGATGAGACGAATCTGTTGAGATATTATATTTGTGGAACGATTAGGGCTGTGTTACATATCCCGTACCCATGAAAACGTAAATCCATGATCCTACGACCTACACTAAAATTATACAGAGCAGAGGAAAACGAGGCTCTTTTGAGGGCTGCAGACACTTTCTCCGATCCCTTTTTCCGTCTTGAGTAGTCCTTAGTGAATTCGTAGAATTTTTTTCCGTGTGGGAGAATTATTAAGACTATTAGTGACTTCATTTTCAAAGAAACTGGGATGGAAAGAAGAATGATTTTGGATTCTGGGGAATTAGTTTTTTTCTTAAGCCAATTCGACAAAGAACAACAAAAAATCTGTAGGGTTTACTCACTCGAATTTAAATGAAAAAAGTTTGAATCTGAAGCATTTCAAATTGCAAAGTAGCATTGATTCTTTTTGCTGTGCTAAACTGTTTCAGGACATTCTCGGTAGGTATGTAATATATTGAACGGAATTGTAAGCAATTGTTATATAACTGTCTTTAATGAGCAGCTACAAAATATTTAAGAATATTCTAGAAAATTCCAGGTAAATCTGGAAAAAATGAGGTAAGTATAAACACATTGTTTTTATATTGTAACATATTCCATAATATATTCTTTAAGGCTGCCCGGTCACACCCGAGTTTAAGATTTATACATAATTTAAGGTAGTTCAAGTCCGAGAAATTCATTCAAAAGTTTCAACTCAGTCAGATCCAAAACACCATTACGTGTCTGGTAGCCATTCATCATAACTTTGGAGTACTATCCACACTGCTTGCTTGTATCATCACTAAAATATTGTTATTTAGATTGTTATATCTCTTATTCTCAAATAATTAAACAATGGAAATACTTAAAATAATAAAAAAACTAGACAGAAAATTTGCGAATATAATCCACACTCAAGGCGATATTCAAAAGTTAAATCTAAATATCTATTCTGCTCTTTTAGATAATAAAACTAACCTACAGTTCCTAAATATTTCACAGATTAATATACTTTCAGAAGTTGTCAACATTTTGTGATCAGAAGAACAAATTAACAAATGAGATTTTACAGAAAAATCTCGACCTTCTGATAGCATGTACGCATAAAGAGAATATTACAAGAGCAATTTTGAGAAGTGAATACAACAAAAAAATGATGGTAGTTTTTGATAATAAAAACAGTTTTGAAATGATGGAAAATAACCCTCTCAAAAAATCACAAAAAGGTATCTTTAGTTCTTTGAATAAATTTAGATTGAAGGCATATTTCGTTAATATTAATAAATGTGATATTGATACTGTAAGCACATTTTTCTCTTCATCATATGGATTAATTAGAGCACATAAATTTGATTACCCATTAAGACCTGTAATATCAACAATAAATTCTCCGACAAGTAAATTGAAAAAATCACTTAGTAACATCATTGAAAAATCAATATAACGATTCCCAAAAGCTCAGTAAAAAATAGTACAGTTTTCCTTGAACTTATTGAAGGAATGACGATTCCACAAGATCATATTTCAGCTTCTTTTGGTGTATTTGCGATGTTCCCTAACATTCCTCTAGATAAAAAAAAGGTGCAATTAAAAAAAGATGGAACAATATAGAGCACACTCAAATTTCGTATAAAAAGTTTAATAAAGCAATCGATTTTCTTTTTCATTCTATCTACTTTCAACTTGATGGAAAATTTTATAAGCAAAAATTTAGAACACCTACCTGATCTGTTCTCTCACCTGTTTTAGCTGAAATTCTCATGGAAGACTTGAAGAATACAGTTTTTAATAACATGGAAAATCTAGTAAATGATGAATCAGAAAAACTAGGATTTCAATGTATTTTTTATGCGACATATGTTGACGATTCTGTTCTATGTGTCGAGGCAACTAAAATTTATGTCCTTTTGAATATTTTCTACAGTACAAACTCAAGATTTTAATTTACTTTAGAAATCGAAAAAAACAATAAACTGGATTTTTTGGACATAACGCTAATTGAAACAAATTGTGGTAAAATCGTTACTGATTGGTATAGAAAGCTATCAGGACGTACACTGAGTTTTATTTCAAATCATCCGATACAAAATAAAATTGCGATTGTTAAAAATATGATTGATAGCGTTATATCAAATTGTCACATGAATACTTCTCTCTTTTTCCATAGAAAAACATGTAAAAAGAACATGATGATTTTTACCTTAAAAAATCATTAAAATACATTAATATTTTCAAAATATTAAGGATTAACACAAATACTAAATACCAAAATATGAAAAATAACAAATAAAAATGTAAATATCATTATGATATGAAACCTTAAATTCATATATACATATATAACTAATGTTAATCATACGATAGAAATATTTACTCCTCAGTCTCCTCTAAAGAATTAAGAATCCCCTGAGGAAGAAACCTAAAATGGTTTCGAAACATGTTGGTCCCAAAGTAGTATAAAAAAGACGGAGAAAGAAAAAGGATAAGAGTGTGAGATTGGTTTGGATGTCACTTTCCTATATCTCCCTCTTTTTTTCTTTGTTATATGTCTGTCTCTAATAAGCCGTTTACAAAGTTATTTAGAGATATATGTTCCTTCTAAAGTCTTTTTTTGCATTAATTTCGCATAAATTGAACTTGTTGCGCATATCTTTTTTTTTTGAACACCTGATTTTTGGATTCATAATATATTTGAGCCTTTTTGTGCAAAAATAACTGTTTGCACAATTTTGACTTGTTATTATTGTGTTTCCAAATTTCCTCTAAAAAAATTGGGCTCAAGAAAAAATTGACATTTTTAAATGACATTCGCATAATATTTGTCTATATATCTTTAGTTTTTAACCTAACAGGTAAAAGCCGTTTGATGTGGAAATTTCACTGGTTTTCTAAGGGGACACATATAAAAGGTATTGTTTTCAACAATATTTACATCCACAGACTCAACGTCCAGTTAAAAATTGCAAGATTGATAATAAATTATCTCGTCTATTATATTGTGAAAATTTCAGGTATTTGATAAGAAAACTGATATTTCGCGTGAGCTACCTTAAATAAGAAATTTCTGTATAATCTAGGAATAACTTTGGTTTCAAAACATTACATTCAAAATGGAAAAATACTAAACTACAACAATTTGACATTGAAACTATTACAAAATTTAGAGAAATTCGAATTGAACGATTTTCAAAATTGCAGATATATTAACTCTGGATCATGGTGCCCGCAAGTATAACATTGCGACATGTCACGAAGACATATTAAAAATCCAAGTTAAATCATCTATTTTTTTAATCTAAAATAATGTAAAGTCTAAGAAATTGAACATCTCGAATTTTTCTGATAAAATTCAAAGAAGTTCTAATCCATCAATCCTGCTCAAAAAATTCAGAAGACATAAATTGGAAACACAATTCTTACAAATTTCACGAACCTGTAATGTTAGCTCAATTTTTTTCTAGTTATGGCGAACGAAAAAACAACGTATGTCTTATACACATACATAAACTTTGGCTTTATTAGGATTTCGAAGCACATCTTTTTCGAATAATCTGAAGCTATGCTACAGAAAAAATATGCAAAAAGTAAACTTCTTTATGAACCTGATTCGACCAACAAGAAATGACAAACGAGAGAACGGGTGCCAGGTGTGGGCGGTTTTTTTTACTGTGTATGTGTTTACTCTTTAATCATTTATTAACATCATTTTACGTTTCTTCTTCGTAAATTACATTCCTCGAAACCAACTGGCGAACATATATTTTTAGTATGTTTATTCTTGTAATATAATTTACATACATTTACCACATAAGCAACTAAATAACTAACTTTAATGTAATAAAAAACATAATTTTCTACCAAAAGAGATGAATTTTCTACAAATAAAAAAAAATGAATCTTAGACCAAACTCTTTCATTTGCAACCGAATAGTTGAGACTTCCAGCATAGGAGATACATTTTTAATGATAAATAGTTGAATTTACGACCATAGAAAACAAATTTTCAACAGAACAGTAGAATTTTTAAACAAAAAGAAATGAACTTTCCCCACAAACTGTGGCATTTTTTACCCAATAGTCAAACATTAAAGCAAAAATGCGAATATTTCAGAAAACAGTTGAATTTTCAACCAAGACCTTTTTAATACAAAAAAGATGAATTTTCAATCCAAAAAGATGAATTTTTCAACCAAAAAGACAAATTTTCAACAGAGCAGTTGAATATAATTTTTAAACAAAAAATAAGACTTTTTAACGAAATAGTTGAATTTTCATCAAAATAATTACATTCTTAATAAAATAATTGAATTTGTTGAATTTCCGACCTACAAAGAGGAATTTTTAACCAAATAGTAGAATTAGAAAAAAAAATTATCAACCAAACAGCCATAGCATACATAACCAGCAAATAGTTGAATTTTCAAGTCATAAAGACGAATTTTGTAGAAGACAGTTAAATATTCAATCCAAAAAGCACGAACTATCTATCCAAAAAGACAATTGTTCAACAAAAAATTTCAAATTCCAACAAAACAATTAAATTTCCGAAAAAATAGTTAAATTTCTAACAAAATAATAATTTCCTAATCAAATTATGAATCTTTAACAACAAAAAATACATTTTTAACGAAGAAGATAACTTCCAAGCAAGTAGTTAATTTTTTAATTAAAAAATATGAATACATATCGAAAATATAATAGTTGATATTTTAACCAAGAAAATATGTTCATTCTGAATAAAAAAACAGTCGAATTTACCTAAAAAGCTGGATTCTCAATGAAAAATGTAATAGTAGATATTTCAACTAAGAAAGATTATCATTTTAAATGACAAACAGTTGAGTTCAACGAAGAAAGACAAATTGTCAATAAAATTTTCAAGAAAATAGATGAAATTTCTACCAAGAAAGATACATTTTCAAACCAAAATGAGGAATTTTCAACAAAAGGGATTTAATTTTCAACCAGGAAAGTTTTTTCCATTCGAGAGAAAATAGACATTTTAACCAAATTATTAATTTTGTAACAAAACTGTTGATTCTTAACCAAATAGTACAATTGTCAACCAAATAGTTGAATTTTCTACCAAATTGTTGAGTTTCCAAGCTAAAAGTCGAATTTTGTACAAAATAGCTGACATTTCAACAGGAAATATGATACTAAACTTTTCAGTTAAAAAGAACAAACATATAACAGAAAATGGTTGGATTTTTTCATTGTGTTCTATTAATTTAGTTCGCATTCAAGTAAAAAAAATGAGAAAACTGAAAACAGGGGAAAGAGAGGAATTCTTTAAATAAGGGATAAAGAGGGGAATAGAGGAAAGAGTGTGAATTCTTGTATTTAGATGCTTTACTTGTAAAATAATTGTTTTTAATTTTATTTTTTGATTATGAATCTTTTTCTAGCTTATTGCGAAAATTA